>OZ024863.1:50978235-50988235 GCA_964017155.1 Oasisia sp. SBJ-2009 | reverse complement strand
CCGCTACACCTGGTACACTGCCGCCATCTGCTGTCCAGGTAAGAAACGGTAATTTTGGCGGAGGTGACTTCTACATTGGGGAATTTTCTTTTATCGAAGCGGTGTTTCGTTTATTAAAAGTCGCGCATTACGATGTCGTATCGATCACATATTATAGGTGAACAAACGGAAAGTCTGCTCAAATGCATCATAAGGCATCACTATAAATGACGTAAACATTCCCATAACTAGGTCTCGCTGAGGGTGGGTAGGTTTTACACTTTGGAAAAATAATTACGCATTAAGATAACTCCTGTTATTTTTCCTAGAACATTTTGGACTGACTCTGACTCTGTTGGTTCCCACATAATGCAGTATTCGTAATTCCCACATCAAACTGAAACGGTATGAGGCGTCGCTTGCTATGCTACTTGTTGCTTCCTTTGCACCGTCTGCAACATACCCGCCCACCGAACACTTCCATTTTACGCTCCTATGATTTCCCATTATTCACACATAATTCTAATGTACGTATGTTATTGATGGTGTCAAGTCTAGCTCTTAACCCGATAGCCTTCATCATATCTCGTGTGAACTCTACCTTCCTCATCAATGCCCGCTGATTGTCTCCGCTGTTGCTCTGACTTCGACCAGACATCTTAAGTAATCGTTCCGCCGATGACCACAAAGTCACTCCTTTGCGTGGTTTTCTTGTCTCTTGCCTGATGAAGAACTACTCACTCCGGGGTTCAAGCGATCATCTTGCCTTTCCTTCGTCATCATACTTCTCAAACAACTCCCTCCAACAAGAACCAGTTACGCGTTTGCTCAATGACGGCGTCGAATCACACTTGAGCGCGATTGCCTTACAGCCGGATATTACGTCATAAGTTATGCTACTGTAACATGTAATTGTTCACGCTATAACTCAAAATACACAAATTGATCAATAACTAGCATAGCCGATTCTTGCGACATGTACATACCACAATTTACAGTTTGTTATGCCAATAAATCAGGCAATAGCAATAATTAGGCCCTTCATGTTACCTCTAAGAAAAAAATTATTTATCGTTTAAGTTACCCACCCCAATGTGATTTAACAAGATGTAACAAGATTTAACAAGACAAGTTTAACACTATTACCACCTAGAGAATCATCTCTAGACGGCAAGTGGACAAGGAAGCCCTTTGGCTTATCGAGAGTCCAACCTATGTGTCTACGTATACCCCGCCCTTCTTAGGTATATGTCGATTTAATTTTTAAACATATTAACACTACTAGAACCTACACAATCAACTGATAATCTGTTCCATTCGTTTACTGTTCGTTGAGAAAATGAGAATTCTCATATCTAGTCTACACTGTTTCTTTGCTAATATAGCTCCATGTCCTTTAGTCCTTCTCTCTTCCTTAATCCAGGAAAAAATATTTCTGTCAATATTTTCATACCCATTCAATATTTTAAACACTTTTATCTGATCCTCTCTCAATCTCCTGGTTTCTAATGTTTTTAAACCATATTGTTAGGCGCATTTCATAACTAATATTTCTGAGTTTTGGTATAATTCTTGGTTGCTCTCCTTTGTACTCTTTCTAGCATATCAATATCCTTCTTGCGATATGGCCTCCATGCTTGTATACACTATTCTAAATGAGGCCCAACTATTGTTTAGTTTCCCATTGCTGCTGCAATTCCACATTGTGGGTGGTGGGCGGTGGGTGTCGCCCAACGATCTTATAATAGTAAGCCCCCAATGAACGCAGTAACCCCTTGATAGAACACAGCGTGACATAGCATTTCGTCACATCCACGGACATTATTTGGCAACTTTAAAAGCCAAGTAACATCAAAACTGGACTAGAATGGTTTGTTGTCTTGGTTTTATAGGGTCCTTAGGGCGCTACAGGTGTCGTTTTATTTCAAGTGCTCACAGTTACGTATTGGCTATTGTTCCGCCCTCGTCAACGACACTTGTTCTCCATTTGTAGGTTGCTATAAAAACCTGTGTCAGAATGGCGGGTGGTGTTTCGAGGGCAGTGAGGACTATGTATGTCTCTGTCGGTTCGGCTTCGAGGGAAGGCATTGCGAGCACCGTGAGTATAGCTCTTACTTGTGTTGTTGACATTTGTAACACATTCCTTATATATTAACACATTCGTCTTTACCTAAATAGTAATGAGCTTTCATGTATTAATCAGTTGGCTTACTGTTGGTGTTATGTGTATGGCAATATTATTCCATCTGTAACATAATACATATCATGTTTCCATCGGTGCAATACAGAACGACTTCTGTTAATTATCAATGTTGATATTATATAGTTGATATTCTAGAAATTGGCGTTTTATGATTATGATGTCACTTATATCGAGTTTCATTTCATCTTGATTATGTAAGATAACATTACCGATCGTTATATACGTAACGATGTCGATTACAATGATCCGTGTCCGGTCAGGGATGTCCGTGTGTTACGTGTCCGGAGATCCTCACACGTATACGTTCGACGGTCAGATGATCCACTTCCAGGGCGACTGCAAGTACAACATGGCTAGCGTGCAGGTTGGTTATGATGATGATGATTTTTTTGGTAAAAACGACGCCGACGCCGACGCCGACGCCGACGCCGACGGCGACGGCGACGGCGACGCCGACGGCGACGGCGACGGCGACGGCGACGGCGACGGCGACGGCGACGGCGACGGCGACGGCGACGACGACGACGACGACGACGACGACGACGACGACGCCAACACAATAACATTTATAATAATAGTAATAACAATAATAATCATACACTTGGAGTTATACATTCCATCGGAGTAACATATTCCGTTAGAGCATGTGAAGGGCCACTCGGGAGGACACAGATTCCATGAAATATTTAATTATTCTACATGACAATAATGAATGGCCCACACCAGACAAAGGGACCTTTTATGTTACGCCGTTGGATTGCTTCTACACCTTCTATAGTTGGCGGTCGCTACTTTATAGTATCGATAACGGTATAAAGAAGAATACCCACACCAGAGGAAGGGACCATTAAAATAACGCGTTTGTGTGTGGTCTACACCTTCTATAGTTGACGGTCGCTATCTTACAATACTGATAACGGTACATAGAACACACTGGCAACACACAATGGTTACAAGGACATTAAGAGTCCATAATGAAATACAAAAGGTAGGGGGAACTAAAGACACGGTAAGTACCGGCCGGATGTAGACACAGTTACATGACCGTTGGTGTGTGCAGGAGGGTAAAGCCGGCGACCTGCCGAGCTTCAGCGTGTTGACACGGAACGAGCGTCGAGACGGCAACACCGTCGTGTCCTACACCCGCTACCTCGAGGTCATCGTCTTCGGACACGTCATCCGCCTCGACCGCGGCAAGAAGGTCTATGTAAGTACACGTATCAAGACACTATCACGAACAATGTATGGTGTAGTTTTGCCCTGTTTTTGTTTGCAGTTTTTGAACTTTTACAGAAAGTGTCCAAAGGTAGATTTATCTTCAGTCTTTAGTCTAATTGCGCTAAATCGGTTTATTCGTTGCACCGTGAACGTAGGATATTGGTATTAACACCTTGAGAACAATCCACCTAACACTTTGTGGTCCACCTTCCTAACATCTTGAAGACCACCCACCTAACACTTTGTGGCCCATCCACCTAATACTTTGTGGCCCACCCACCTAACATATTGAAGACCACCTACATAACACTTTGTGGCCCACCCACCAAATATCTTTAAGACCACCCACCTAGCACTTTGAAGCCCACCCACAATCTATCTTCAGTTGGTCATCCATCCATACGGTTATGGTCAACACACAAAATAATACTTCCAATGACTGACTTTAGTGTAGCGCGATCAGAGGGCGCTGCAACTGAGGGGGACAATGCCAGATATAAAATTTAATAAAGATGGTGCTCCGAGCAACAACGTGCCGCTATCATCTTAGCTGGTCGACAATGACGTCATAATCTCGCTCCGTCAAGTGTCACCCGTCCTTTGTAGGTGGACGAAGTGCTGGTGACGCCGGACAAGACGTACCCGGGCTTCGAGATCACGATGAACGGCCGCTTCGTGCGGCTCGCGACCAACTTCAGCCTGATCGTGGAGAGCGATGGAGAATGGATCGGCGTGGTCAGGATCCCCCTGACCTACTCGTCCATCATGGAGGGCATCTGCGGCGACTCCAACCTGTACGATGTCGTTTTTATTTCTAATATCGGTAGTGTTTTCAGTTAAATACGTTCATCGCCGTTATGTGCGTTTATACGGAAAATGTCTTAATAATAATAGTAAATAGTAGTAATAGCAATTATAGTAGTAGTAATAATAATAACTGTACTTATAGATTGGTACCGATAGAGTTCAGAAGGTCTACAATAAAACAGCTGCAATAAAATAATATTATGTACACATACCAACGCCTCATATGACTATTACAATACGTCGTTAAAACCACAATAGCTATAATAAAGTAGGAATTTAATAAAACTGAAATGAAACTAAAACAATAGCATTGTAAACCAAATAAAATAAAATTAACCCAACATTTTACCATTACATTACCGATAAGGCAGATAGCATACCGTAACTGTTGAATACCGCAATTCACAACGAAAAATATATTCTACTGCGTCTTCCAAAAAAATACGACTCAAAGAATTTCTTTGATCGACTAATCTCGCTTGCATAAATTATTGTCCTGAACAAAACAAACTAACTAAGTTGCCTATGTTATTGTGCTGTACCAACAGGAACAAGATGAACGACCTTCGACTGGCCAATGGCACGGACGTGAGAGGGGAAGCGGAAGCAGACAACATGGTCGGCAACAGTTGGCAGGTGCCAGACCCCGAGAATCAGGTGTAAGTGTCCACGTGGTCAACCCGCGGTGTTCAGACACAAGA
Source organism: Oasisia sp. SBJ-2009 (assembly GCA_964017155.1). NCBI lineage: Eukaryota > Metazoa > Annelida > Polychaeta > Sabellida > Siboglinidae > Oasisia > Oasisia sp. SBJ-2009. The sequence goes on along the minus strand of OZ024863.1, from coordinate 50,983,327 downwards.
GTTCAGTCACGGTTGGTCATCCGGGGTGGACACGATCAGTTGTAACATATGTTCGTGTTCGTGTTCGGTCACATCACTGTTCATAAGCCGTTCACATTATTGTTCATAAACCGTTCACATCATTATTCATAAGCCCTTCACAGCATTGTTCATAATTCATTGTTTACTACTGACATAGGTTTCGGAATTGTTTGCGAGCTTGATTCAATGTAATTGTTTTGATTGGTGAAGGCAGGGTTAGTCCTTCATAGTTAGAGAAGTGGATGTCGGTCTTGTTCACATCGAGTTATTTCTCGAGCGAGAGAGAGATATACAGAGAGAGGGAGAGAGAGAGAGAGGGAGAGAGAGGGAGAAAGAGAGAGAGAGAGAGAGAGAGAGAGAAAGAGAGAGTTGTTTTGTTGAAGCTTCTTCGGCACAGCACCCCCACGGGAGCTCCATAACTTGTATAGCTCAGCCAGTACTGTCTCCCGCCATGAAGAAGAGCCTTACCTTTGTAAAATATATAGGCGGCTGAAAACCGTCTGCAACACATTTCAGTTTGCTCAAACTACTCCATGTCGGCGCAATTACCGCCACTACACGAGAACACACCTTCTTCTGTTCGGTTCCACTAAACGTCCACCTCCCTCCTTTGCCAGGTGCACCCCGAACACGAACCCGACGACCCCGACGTGCGTGGAGCCGATGAGCACCCTCGTCAACACGACCGAGTACTGCGGCCTTCTGCTCGCCGTTGACGGGGCCTTCGCGGCGTGTCTGCGCGCGGAGCCCGACCTGGCCGCCGAGTACTACGGCTCGTGTCGCTACGACGTTTGCGCCAACCAGGGCAACGCGACCGTGGCCAAGAGAGCGGCGTGTGGCTCGCTCAGCGCCTTTGCCTCCGAGTGTCAGGCTGGCGGCTATGGCACTGTCCACTGGCGGCCGGACGCCCACTGCCGTGAGTCTTTCTCTTTCTGTTTCTTCTCCATCGTTGTGGAACGATCGTCCACACCATATGTGCCAATGTTACTCTCTATGCTACTTTAAAAACTTCTGAAACTCGATTTATTCAAACAATCCTTTTATTCCTGAACTTTGAATACGCTTGATTTAACTTTTGATGTTTTTAAGATTTATTTATTTATTATTTGCTTTTTTTATGCTGTTTTATTATCTTGAATTGGTTTTGTTATTTGTTTTTATATTTGTAACTTTGTTTCTTAATGAAAATTTAATTGGAGACATTGGAGCCACGTTTTTATAATCTTGAATTTGTCTAGGGCTGTTTTACATTCTTGTAACAGCGCCTTCGAAAAGGTGGCGTGGGTTTACGGCGCTATATAAAAGCTTATTATTATTATTATTGCCATGCACAGATCCAGGCGATGCACAACTAAATAACCACTGATCAAAGCATGACTATGATGAATAGCGTTTACATAGTCTTCTAAAAAACGATATAAACTATGCAACCCTAATTAACCCTATATCAACTAACGTTGCTTCAGCGATGAAACAATCAATAACAACGCAAAAGTGGCGGTTGCATTTTACAAAGTTGTTTCGTTCGTCCTTGCAGCGGCGACGTGTCCCGAAGGCATGGACTACCACTTCAAGACGACCGCCTGCGTGGCGACCTGCGAGAGGCCGAACGCGCCCGAGGAGTGCAGCCTTCCGCAGGTGGAGAACTGCGTGTGTCGAGACCCGGACCAGGTCGTCATCGACGGCGAGTGCAAGGACGCTCAACTGTGCGGCTGCGTCGACGACAACGACGTCCAGCACGCGGTGAGTGCGTCACTGGTCACGTGGCTCATACCGGGTCACGTGATAACAGCGCCATTTTGTAATATCAGTGACTAGCATTCATAGTTACCGCAGTACTGTCCTATATTTCATTTGGATAATGTGGCTGATGTAGTAAATAGTAGTAGTAGTAGTAGTAGTAGTAGTAGTAGTAGTAGTAGTAGTAGTAGTAGTAGTAGTAGTAGTAGTAGTAGTAGTAGTAGTAGTAGTAGTAGTAGTAGTAGCAGTAGCAGTAGCAGTAGCAGTAGCAGTAGCAGTAGCAGTAGCAGTAGCAGTAGCAGTAGCAGCAGCAGCAGCAGCAGCAGCAGCAGCAGCAGCAGCAGCAGCAGCAGCAGCAGCAGCAGCAGTAGCAGTAGCAGTAGCAGTAGTAGTAGTAATATTTATAGTAATACGATAACTTCTATTGCGCCCAAATCATTGGAACCCAAGCTCAGAGGGGCATCAGTAAAAAGGGCTATCAAACTTAAATTCAACAAACATTCCAGTTCGTAGAATTAACTTCTTCATATTTAATTTATTTGTATTATTACTTCTTTGCTGTATCTATGGTGATGACTGCGGTGTTGATGTACGTGTTGTGGCAGTTGCTAAAACAAAGGAAGAGGTATTGGTTGTTTATCTACGCAGTGTACGTTCTAAACGTGTACTGCAATCACCAGTTTCATTGTTTAGATATGTCGGGCAAACCTGACATTTCTAAACATGTATGATTGTTTATGGGTGTTATCTCGTAGATTCTCTCGGTATAATCAGTACAATGGATAATTGTTTACAAAACAATTAATCTGTCAAGTTGTGGCCTGCACTGCCCTAAGCAGCCAGAACTTCCACATATGCCATATCATATTTAACTCTTTGTGATTGGTTAATGATATGACGAGACGGCGTTAGAGTTTTACAAAAACTTCATTGGGCAATAACGCAACACATTGGTAACATTAAAACAACACGAAGCCAAGTACTAGACAAATCATTCATATGTATTTGCATTCTTCTATATAACCGTGATACATTACCGCCGACTGTGTCCGTTCAGATTGGTGACGTCTGGTACAGTGGCGACTGCACCGCCAAATACAGTTGTGTCGTCTGCACCGACTGTCGCCGCCATGTTGGAAAGATCATCACGGAAACCTCGGTCTGTGGAGACGGCTTCGTGTGCACGAAGACCACGCCCGGCTCCGCCCTCTGTCTCGACAGTTAGTAACCCTTGTCTTCATTGTTTCTTTTTGTATTCATCGAAATCATGCAATGAACGTTGTATTTCTTTGATATAAGACGTAGTTTCGCTTAACTAAATCTCATTCGGCTGCGTAAATTCGGGGCGAAAACAGTCTGGTCACTCTGTCGGCTTTTGAATATTATTCTTATGAGGGGCTAAACAGTGCTGCCATCTAACGGAGCCACGGTAAACGAGGCTATATAAGACGACGGTAACATGGGTATTTATTACTGAAAGTTAAACTCAAGATACTAGCCATTACGCCACGCTACAGCATTAGGCGTATACCCAACCCTTGTAACATATTCACATACAGTAGTAGTAGTAGTAGTAGTAGCAGCAGCAGCAGCAGCAGCAGCAGCAGCAGCAGCAGCAGCAGCAGCAGCAGCAGCAGCAGCAGCAGCAGCAGCAGCAGCAGCAGCAGCAGCAGCAGCAGCAGGATTGATTGATTGATTGATTGATTGATTGATTGATTGATTGATTGATTGATTGATTGATTGATTGATTGATTGATTGATTGATTGATTGATTGATTGATTGATTGATTGATTGATTGATTGATTGATTGATTGATTGATTGATTGATTGATTGATTGATTGATTGATTGATTGATTGATTGATTGATTGATTGATTGATTGATTGATTGATTGATTGATTGATTGATTGATTGATTGATTGATTGATTGATTGATTGATTGATTGATTGATTGATTGATTGATTGATTGATTGATTGATTGATTGATTGATTGATTGATTGATTGATTGATTGATTGATTGATTGATTGATTGATTGATTGATTGATTGATTGATTGATTGATTGATTGATCGCTCGATCGCTCGATCGCTCGATCGCTCGATCGATCGATCGATCGATCGATCGATCGATCGAAGGATAGGTAGGTAGGTAGGTAGGTAGGTAGGTAGGTAGGTAGGTAGGTAGGTAGGTAGGTAGGTAGGTAGGTAGGTAGGTAGGTAGGTAGGTAGGTAGGTAGGTTGGTTGGTTGGTTGGTTGGTTGGTTGGTTGGTTGGTTGGTTGGTTGGTTGGTTGGTTGGTTGGTTGGTTGGTTGGTTGGTTGGTTGGTTGGTTGGTTGGTTGGTTGGTTGGTTGGTTGGTTGGTTGGTTGGTTGGTTGGTTGGTTGGTTGGTTGGTTGGTTGGTTGGTTGGTTGGTTGGTTGGTTGGTTGGTTGGTTGGTTGGTTGGTTGGTTGGTTGGTTGGTTGGTTGGTTGGTTGGTTGGTTGGTTGGTTGGTTGGTTGGTTGGTTGGTTGGTTGGTTGATTAATTGATTGATGATATAGTTTTGCCCGGTGACATGCTTATGTTACACTATTCTCGATGTCCCAGCCATTCACACGTCATTTACAACAAATACAAAGAAGTAAAATAAGTAAAATTAAACTAAGTCATTTTAACATACATGAAATAGATAAGAACAATGTGCATTTTTTAAAGTTGGTTTAGCACTCACATGTGTGTGTAGGTTTCTCTTGGAGGTAGGGACAGAAGGGCTGTTTTTAATTTCATGTGGTAATCTTTTCCACATTTTCAAACCAGACTAATTAAAACTACGTGGGTAATAGGCAGTTCTGGTTTTGGCTAGGCATAGCATCTTGCATTGTATGAATGATTATTTGATGTAAATATATCACACAAATATTGTGGTGCTAAACCATGTATACACTTGTACACAATAATTTATTTGTTAAAATCCCTTCTTTCTGTTGTGATAACCGGGCTAGTGTATTAAATATAACGTTTACCGTATAATTGGCGCATTACCAGATCCCGATATGAGTCTAGCAGCTCTCGTTTGTAGTTTTTGTAATCTCGTTTTGATTTTGGTTGATATTATATCTCCATAGTCGAAGTGTGGTTGAACTATCGCATTATATAATTGCATAAGAGTGTCAGTTGGTACTTTCTTACGTAGAGATGTTAAGGTGTTCGTCCCATTTTAGGTTCGCATGATACATACGAAGGTATTTGGCCACTAATACATGTTTAAGTGGTTCATTGTTGATATTAATTCTAACATCTTGGCAATGGACTGATGAGTGCCAATTAACATAAATTGACATTTCTTTA
>OZ024863.1:50968235-50973235 GCA_964017155.1 Oasisia sp. SBJ-2009 | reverse complement strand
ACGGAGATAAGCTGCACTTTCTCAGGTGTTTCTGGAGCTATCACAAATGCTAACATCGCGTAACTTCGTCTCTTCGTCCCCCAGTGGTTCACCCGTGCGATAACAGCCCATGCCTCAACGGAGGCTCGTGTAACAAGGTCGGGGCAGGGTACGTGTGCTCATGTGAGGAGGGCTTCACGGGAACTGACTGCGAATCAGGTACGAAAACGTCATATACTACTTTAACCATATTTAACAAGATTGCCACCTAGACACTTAAATTACCTCTAGACGGCATGGTGACAAGGATGCCATTTGGCTTACCGAGAGTCCAACCTATCTATCTCAGTGTATCCAACCCTTCTGAGGTATATGTCGATTTTATTTTTAAACATAATAACACAACTACCATCCACACAATCAGCAGATAATATGTTCCAACTATTTACTGTTCTTTGTGAAAATGAGAAATTTCCAATACCTATAGTCTACTTGCTTTATCCAACGTCACCGTCTTTCTTATCATTTACTTTCTGCAATGTTTAAGACATGCATTATTTTCATACGTGTTACGTGTTGTACAATTCGTTTCTGAATCTCTCGCCGTTTGTTACATTTAGACTACTTTATGTGTGACGCCAATCCGTGCAAGAACGGAGGCACATGCACCAACCGCGGCAAGACCGGATACGTCTGCACATGCCCAGAAGGTTTCACCGGAACCAACTGTGAATCGAGTGCGTGTGATTCCAACTTTGTACTTAATGCCTGTAGTATATTACTGCAAAAAATGTCAAGGCTATTATTCGTGTGTTTAAAACGTTGTGATATTTAGTATGCGCTATGTTGTGTTAAGACACACTTAAGTGAACAACCTCAGTCATCGCAATGAGGTTCTATGCGCCAATTATACGTACCATGTGAAAGAAGCGATTACCGTCACACCACCTATAGGTGTATACGGAGCCTCAACAATGAAAGTTTGTAACTTATCACTTACTTTAAAACGGTTTGAGAAATTATAACTGATTTATAGGATTGATAAATCACATATTCGCCGGAAAATGCTTTACTTCATAAGCAAACTTGGAATACTCACACAACGTGGCATGTATTTATTAAATTAATAATAATTGGTAAACAGCATGTCCAGCCCAGTTGATTCTCTTCGCGTTTTTCTAACAATTTTCTTTTACACAAGCCTTCTCTCACTTCGTCGTATGAGAGTATTACAGTCGTACGTGATGATAACGAATGATAACGGTTTTATTTCACGCCCTGTCAGTCGTGTACCCCTGCGACAGCAACCCTTGTCTCCACGGAACGTGCAGAAATGTCGGCGACAACTATGTGTGCGACTGCGAGGCAGGCTACACCGGCGCCACTTGCGAAACAGGTACGACCAATGACACTAGCTTCGATATTGCCTCCCCATTCAGTGTATACATTGCGACAGATACATATAAATAATAATAATAATAATACAGTTTATATATAGCGTTAATTCCCGCATGACGGATCGATGCGCTGCACAAGATATATACTAAATGTATATTACTAAATAGAAATGAAATTATACAAAGTAATATAAATCAGACATATTTTTTGGTATTAATATATATATATAAATAAACCTTTGTATGTAAATTATATAATTTAATTTAAAATAAATTAAATACTACTTTTAAGATCTATAGTACTAAAACTTGGTAAGTAAATTATATAAATTAATATAAAATTAAAACCTTTACTAAAAGTGTATACGTAAATATAATATATTTAAATCTATAAATTAATCTAAAACATAAACACTGATTAAAACGTGTATGACATTAACAAGAAATTATAAAGCAATGTCCGTCATTTAAAAAAAATCATTAAATACAAAACAAATACATAAATTAGAGCAATGATGTCTACGGTAAATCACCATTACAGTTCTGAGTTGGACACAGTGTCTCGAGCGTCCCACCCAGCAGTGGTCAAGAGTTGCCAGTTTGGCGAAAACATTGAATTGTCTGATATACGAACAAATACTAATAAATAAAAACCCTACATAAACCTGATAATTATAACAAGCTGCATGAATGCATTGTGGTTGCTAGCGACCATCCCGAGTGACAGCGGACCTTAACAAACTGAATGTGTTTTGGTTGCTAACGGAATGAACGTGTTTTGGTTGCCAGTGATCATGCCATGCGACAGCGGACCATGTCAGAACGGAGCCACGTGCACGAACGTTGGGACGACCGGCTACACGTGCACTTGTCCCACCGGGTACACGGGATTCCTGTGCGAGTCCGGTGAGTTGCGATCATGTCCGCTTTCACTTTCAGTTTAAAACTCACTTTTAATTATGTATGCCTGTATATTAATATATGTATATGCAATCTCACAACGTATCACCGAACACAAAGAGGAGAACAATATATTATATTAAATTTCGTAATTGTTCTCTCTTTCTTATAATTGTAAATGTTTTAGTTGTTCAAATGTCCCTGGAATACAGTTTGCTTTTGTTGATATTAATATTACAGTTTGAGTTAAATAACCATAACTAAAGGGTAAATACTATACCCTCTCCCCAGCTTATGGTAATTATACAACATTGATCAGACTTGTGATATATATCCTAATCTGTGAAATAAAATATTTCTTCTACTACTGCTGCTGCTGCTACTGCTGCTGCTGCTGCTGCTGCTGCTGCTTCTGCTACTACTACTACTACTACTACTACTACTACTACTACTACTACTACTACTACTACTACTACTACTACTACTACTACTACTACTACTACTAGTAGTAGTAGTAGTAGTAGTAGTACTGCTACTGCTACTGCTACTGCTACTGCTACTGCTACTGCTACTGCTACTGCTACTGCTACTGCTACTGCTACTGCTACTGCTACTGCTACTGCTACTGCTACTGCTACTGCTACTGCTACTGCTACTGCTACTGCTACTGCTACTGCTACTGCTACTGCTACTACTACTACTACTACTACTACTACTACTACTACTACTAAATACCACTAAACTATAATGACAATTATAATATCGGTTCGCATGTGTTTTGTGTTGCAGAATTTACAGCGTGCGACAATCAACCATGCGTGAACGGCGGTGTCTGTAAGCTCGTTGGGACGGGATACGAATGTTCATGCTCCAACGGTTATACGGGTTTCAACTGCGAATCAGGTAGGTGTGAATGCCCTTGATCACTACCAAAAATGTGTGACTTTAATCCTGTCTGTTCACAGCAAACCGCCCTGACACTCAATCAGGTTTGCAACAAATAGAAGTGACTCAGGGTAGTGGGGGAACTTGTAAAGACTTGCATTGTTTTAATGTTATGCAAATTTATACCATACATAGTAAACACGTAAATATATATACAAACAATCCATTTATAGTTTTCTTCACGTCAGACATGTCCGACTGAAAACCATCTCAACTTATCTGAGAAGCATTCCGCCAAGCTGCAATTAATTCCCGTAGACATACCCACCACTATCTATAGCCAGATACTCATTCATTCAGCTGCGTAACATGGGCCAATTAACTTGCACAGAATTCGATCGACAAGGCAGTACAGCATTCAAACCCGGATCCTCTTGATTGTAAATCCGATACTCTGTTCCTGTTCTTCTTTAAACTGTCAGTTATAAGCAGACGTATAGACGGGGACAGAACAGGCAGACCTTTGCGTGTGCATGTAGTGTGAACCAGACATTAAGTTGTATGTCACTTTCCAGAGATCGACTACTGCTGGCCCCAGCCGTGTCAGCACGGCGGGTCGTGTGTGAGCGTGGGAGCGGGGTACGAGTGTCACTGCGCGGACGGCTTCACCGGGGACACGTGTGAGACAGGTGCGTGAGTTACATCACGCTTGTGTGTACACGCACGTTGTAATGTGTTTAGATTCACGGTTCAATAACGTTATTGTCCGTTTGAGATAATATTAAAAAGGATTTTTTTCTTTATACACACTGAAATGACAGTCATAAAATTGGTTCAACCATACAATTGCACACATAGCACGGAAATAAGGAAAAATGCATCATAAAGAGTACTGATATAAATAAATAAACAATATATATATATATATATATATATATATATATATATATATATATATATATATATATATACATATATATATAATATCACACATAATACACCATTTCATAATGTTCTGTTTTAAACAGTTCACATAGGACTAGCATTTTAGATTAAAGTAGCAGAGGGTTTTCATGATATTTTAAAGAGATTGTTAATTGCTAGTGGCATTTTCGAAAAACAATCATCACTATTAGGGTTACGGATTAAACAGATAAGCATTAGTGCAATCACAGGCTGAATTCTAGCGGGGCCTAGTATAGACACGTGCCCTTATGCCTTCAGTATTCCCCTGCGCTATGACTGCATTAGAGTGGCATGTCCCTAGACGTTTTGAAATGTCACCCTTGACGTTGTAACGCTGTGACGTTGTGACGTTGTGACGTTGTGACGTTGTGACGTTGTGACGTTGTGACGTTGTGACGTTGTGACAATGTGACGTTGTGACGTTATGTCCCCCGTAGACTTTGTCAGATTGTGAATGTCGCTGTTCAAAATATTTGAAACCACCCATACGATTTTTTTAGTGGGGCGAGGAGAGCAGAGAAAATAATGTTTAAGGCGGCATGGCGAGACTTTCTAACATACTTTCCTTTACGTGCGGCGTCGTGTTGTGCTGACGCTCTGCCTCAACTCACCGAACTACAAGTTTGTGTTCGACCAGACCGTCCACCCTTGACTCGTCTATCGTCTACAGTCATCAGTATATTATGTTCACAAGCAGGCAATGTTATCTACACAAAAACCTAATAATTACGAGTAAACATATTGTTTGTTTAACAAAGAATATTTAACCATGTGTATAATTTAACACGTGCGTGTCTTCTGTCTACCAGAGTTGTTGCCGTGCGACTCCCAGCCTTGTCTGCACGGCGGCTCCTGTCAGAACGCGGGGTCCGG
>OZ024863.1:50925735-50960735 GCA_964017155.1 Oasisia sp. SBJ-2009 | reverse complement strand
CTCTGTTTCTGTCTCTGACACTCTCTATATTTGTGTCTATGTCTGTGTATATCTCGGTCTCCCCCCCCTCCTCCTCCTCCTCCCCCCTCTCTCTCCCATATCTCCACATTTCTCATCTTCCTCTTTGAGCATAACAAACAATTGGCTATAATCAATGTTTTCTCTGGCCGACAGCTCTGCATCTACGAGACGGCGTTGACCCCGGGCGATGTATCGGCGCTCTACAACATCTAGGACACTGCAGACAGGACACTGCAGACAGACCTGAAGGACGCTCGCTGGACAACGCAAACACTCGACTACGATCATCGTTGCAACAAAACCGTCAGACCTGAATGTTTTGACTGTATATGTGTGTTACACTTCAATGACGAGGGCATCTGTATAAGTGTGTTACACTTCAATGACGAGGGCATCTGCATAAGTGTGTTACACTTCAATGACGAGGGCATCTGTATAAGTGTGTTACACTTCAATGACGAGGGCATCTGTATAAGTGTGTTACACTTCAATGACGAGGGCATCTGTATAAGTGTGTTACACTTCAACGACGAGTGCATCAGTAATTCGTAAACGTCAGAACAAACGGACGTTTCGTGCTTGCAGAGAATATTGCTATTTACAGATTTACATTAGAATGTGACAGATGTACATTAATGTTAAACTATACGGACGAATGGCGATTGAGAATTTTAATGTATACAATACATATGTTCACAGACACCGGTATGACTTTAGATGCAGTACATCAATATAAATAATGTGAATACTGAGTTGGTTCTTGTACTGCATACACCAGATTACGACCTACCAATGACACGAGTCTGTTTGCATCTTACTCAATGCTGCTACGAAAGTGGATTAAATAGGGTGAATTGTGCATAACTCCTCTTGTTTTATGTTTTCCCACAAGGGGATAGCATGTCTGCGTGTGTTTGCACAAGCATGTGCATTTGTTTGTGTGATGTGTATGGATGTGTGGATATAGATGGCACGTTAGAAAGACGTCAGCGGCTGCGTCGAAAATGATATCAGCGCGCCAGAACCGAATCCACACGTACTAGTGTTGCAAAGCTAATGGCAGAAACATTGACCAGGCTAGTATACTTATAGGGTAGAAAAAAAAATTCAAATACGTTTGTAAGAAAACGGTGTGATAACATGTTAGCGATACAATAACAAGTTACAAATCACTACTGAATATGAACAAAATAACACACGATGCTATTACAATAGTCTATGCAGCCGGCGAAACCGAATATTTCAAGCAACTCGAAATGATCACATCATTAAAATACAAACAGATAATCTGTCACGGTAACAAGACACAGTATATCAGTTGTACGTAGACAAATCAGTATTGCATACATACTTACCAAGCATTTAATATAGTTTACATAAATATAACCATTTATATTGTAGTACGAATACAGTATGTTGAACTCAGTTGAGACAACGGCCAGGTCACGACTATAAGCGTTTGCCTCCCTCCCTCCCTCGCTCGTTCGTTGTCATGACCTTAATAATTTACCAATAATTCTGGCTGTCACAACCTTAGCCATCTACGTACATTTACATCTGGTTGGCCAAACCATAACCATATACATTTATATATAGTTGTCTCGACCAAATTCATATTTACGTTCATCTGATTGTCACAACCAAAACCATCTACATATACATCTAGTTGTCTAGACCATATCCATCTACACGCGCATCTGATTGTCTCGACCATATCCATCTACATGTACATCCGGTTATCGCCACTCTCCCTCTCTACATATAGGTCTGGGTGGGTTCCCTGGCCGCGTTACGTTCCCAGCCTCCGCGGATCTTCTCGATGTAGCCGCTGATGAAGGGCAGGGCAAGGACAAACCGGAGCAGCACAGTGAGCATGGGCACAATGAGGCAGAGGAAGCCCATGTTCTGGACAATGACGGCCATCGACACCCACTTGGGCGCGGCCTTCAGGAGCACGTGGACGACGGTGGCGACCAGCGAGAACTGACCGAGGTACGACTGGATGAATCGCCACTGTCGCATGGTCAAGCGGTCGGCGATTCCGGGCAGCGAAGCCAGACCGACGATCGTGAGGAAGCACATGGCAACGACGCCCATGGACATGATACACTGCCCCTTCCAGTTGTGGTCGTACCTAGTGGTAGAGTGGGAATAGCAGTGGTTATAATTTACGACAGTGACCGCATGCACACACACACGCCCGCACGCACCCGATCATACGCTTGCACACGCACGCACACACGCAAACACACACGCCCGCTCGCACCCGATCATACGCTTGCACACGCACGCACACACGCAAACACACACACCCCCGCACGCACCCGATCATACGCTTGCACACGCACGCACACACGCAAACACACACGCCCGCACGCACCCGATCATACGCTTGCACACGCACGCACACACGGAAACACACACGCCCGCTCGCACCCGATCATACGCTTGCACACGCACGCACACACGCAAACACACACACACACCCGCACGCACCCGATCATACGCTTGCACACGCATACACACGCGCAAACACACACGCCCGCTCGCACCCGATCATACGCTTGCACACGCACGCACACACGCAAACACACACGCCCGCACGCACCCGATCATACGCTTGCACACGCACGCACGCACACACGCAAACACACACGTCCGCACGCACCCGATCATACGCTTGGACACGCACGCACACACGCAAACACACACGCCCGCTCGCACCCGATCATACGCACGCACGCACGCACGCACGCACGCATACACACACACACACACACACACACACACACACACACACACACACACGCCTGCACGCAGGCATACATAGTATTATATACTACACACGAACACATAACATAACATAAATAATAATAACTAAACACATACAATGTCATGACACCATTACATTGAATATGAGCTCATAAACCATTTATGTTATCAGAAGAACATAGAAACGATAATATTAAGTGAAATCAATTCAAGAGTCGTGTCATCAAGAGTAATCGGTTACATGGACCTATCAAGTAAACAAAAGACAGTCACACATTACGTGCATGTTTCCTGACAAGTCTACAACCTGCTTACAAACACAAACACCGTACCTGATCGGGACGACCACCTCGGTTCCATCCACAGTCCGCATGATGACCGTCGTGACGTCATACCACTTGGGGTAGTAGATGGGCGAGACGTGCGCGAGACACATGACGGCGTGAACGGCGGCGAGACAGAGCGCCAAGAGACCGAGCTCCTTGCGCATCTTCATCCAGCGGTCGAGCCAGCCGGGGAAGCGCTTGTACTTCGTGCCGTTAATGATCTGTATGACCCCGGCCAGCCCGCCGGCGAGGAAGCAGAGGGCAAGCAGCGTGATGGCCGTCGACCCGATGATCTTGTTCATGGACTTGAGCGGCAGCCGCTCCCAGTCGCCTCCGCGCTTGATCTGGAAGCGCCACAGACCGAACAGAAACCAAACGAGGAAGACGGCGCCCGTGATGACGAGTGGAACCGTCCAGTTCCCCATCAGGTCCTGCTGCATCGCCTCGAGCTCGGCCGACTTGGACAGACGGCCGAACTGGACGGGGGTGAAGCCGATGGCGCGGGTCAAGTCTCGAACCTTGCTGCAGGCCGCCTCGTCGTCTCCGGCCACGTACACGTTGCGCACGCCCGACGTGTAGTCGAACTCGATGGCGTAGGCCGAGAGCGTGTTGAACGCCTTCACGACGGCGGCGTCAGGGAACGCCGTCGAGACCGACTCGGCGGTCAACTCAGCTTGGCCCTCTCGTCTCTAGACAGATGATAAGATTTGAAACATTTCATTTTATTAGCATTTCAGCTTATTCGAGTCACATTGACGTTATACAATAAATATATATATATATATATATATATATATATATATATATATATATATATATATATATATATATATATACATGTTGGAAGTAAACTAAACATTTCTTTTATCAGGTAAGGGATGACTGAATGTGTGTGTGACACACATATTTACAGCACGTGTAGACATAACTCGGTATGTTTTTATCTTGCAGTGTATTATACTGGTATTTATTAGTATTAGTATTTTTGCTATTAGTATTATTGATTTATATATTCGGAATAATAATGTATTATATTGCTATATCAGATCCATTTATATTTTATTGTTTTTAAAATTAGCACTGCTTAATTGTGCCGCGTAACGTTTATCAGGATCTAACTGTTTTAATTAATGGATACGGTCTGTGAAAAATAAAAATAAAAAGTGTTGTTTCTGCTGCATAAAATCGTACTGTGGTGCTTGGTTAAACATTCCCAGGGCATTTTGGTGGTTCCCATCAATTTATAAGGTAGCGGTGTCGCTGAGAAGTCATGGCCTGGCGTTGGTTTCAGCACAGATCACGTTCACGTCAAGTGCGTGACGTCACAATACGTATACGCAGTTCTTTTTTTACGTCATTTTCTCGCAAGACTTCTATCGACACATTCTCGTCATCAAACATACATAATATTGTTGAACGCCTTCTTTGTCTTCGCAATATAGGTTTGACCCGTTCTCATCATAATCGCCATCACAAAGCATCGCTGCATACGTCCTCCGTTGTTACGCATGGTGTGACGTCACAGAGAAAGGTCACTGTCGCTAGGGGCGCCACGAGTCACGACAAAACATCACAATTATCTTACAAAAAAAGACATCTTAGGAAGGTGAAATTAAAGATACTTCATATATTAAATATTGCCTTTTAATTTTATTTGCAAAGACATCCTTAGTCCCTGTCGTGTAAGCCATTGCCGGTGTCATTTCAATTCTGTCAGATAAGTCAGTAATTACATGTGGTGGTATATCAATCAGCATGTATATTCCTTCTAGTACCTTCTCGTCCGGATTGCTGACATCCACAAGAATCTTTCCGACGGTTCCCTCACGGAATGGCGTCAGGGTCGGGACGATGGCGTCGGCTGGCAGAGCGAGCACCACCAGGCCGGCCTGGTTGAGGGCAGTGTCGATGGACGTCACACGGACGACGGTCAGCGCGTCGTCGTACTTGGCCAAGTCGCGGCGATCGGGGAATCTGCTGCCGCACACGACGCTAGAAGACGGACAGGCGAGACCAGGTTGATTAGAAATGCAAATTAAAATAAATGAAAATGTCATGGAATTAAATTTAGCAAAACAGGGCTAACGTCATGGTAGGCCTACACGCTAGCTGATTGATTTTTTGCATACATTATAATTGCAGCAAAATTTCTTTAAACATTACTGTTATCAAAAATGCACAAAAGGTTTTATATATTTAGGGTGTGTCTATGGTAGATTGGTTTCTGTTGTCCTAATTGATGAACCATTATATAAGATACAACACAATAACAAACAAAAATAGGTAGAGGTAACGTCAGCATAATGCTAAGTCTAGTTTTCTCTTTGGCAGTCACAGCGGTTGGGATGTGAAATAGGTACATTACATTTGATAAAATAAATAAATCAGCTATATTAGTAATACAGTATACTATATATCGAATATACAAGTTGAATAAATGAATTTTATTAAAATGCTTATATTGTGTCGAAGATAGGTAACTGAATACAAAATAAGTAAATATACTTATATCGCGCCTAATATCGCATACCTGTATCCATTGTGGACCAGTCGCGTGGCTAGAGCTCTGGCGAAGTTGCCGGTACCAATGATACTGATCCGCTCTCGGTCTGTGTTGTGGCCGTTTTCTTTAGTCTACTCAACAGATAACAAATCATTATTATGAGAGTTAGGTTAGTTGGTTAATAATTTATCCATGAAGTTAATTGTGGTAAATATTATGTATGCCAACGTTTTCGTCAGTAACAATATACACCGTCATTCTGTTGATAATTGATCAACCCCCACTGCATGCGTACACACGCACACACACACGCACACGCACACGCACGCACACACGCACGAACGCACACACGCACACACGCACACACGCACACACGCACACACCCCATTCCCTCACGTAACCCCTCTGTATAAACATTCACTCATCAGAACCCTGACAGACCCGATTACGATTATAGTATTAGTTATTGTGGCGAAACCAAAGTGATGTAATTACGATTAATTTTTCAATCACGCTTACTTGTCATATTAGCGATGTATCCAGAACGGGTAAAAGCCTCTAGTTGCCCCCTGTGGCTCGCCAAAAACCACCGAACAAGGAACAAAATGCATATAATATTCGGTAGTCTGAGCCGTAGCTTCAGTATACTCCGCTGTCACGATGGATCATAACGACGTTAGACTGGAGGAGGTAGGGTACTATTGGAATTGTTTGCACTCTACCGGCGTAGGTTCCTACCTTCTTCTAATCTAAACGCGATCACATTCCAAAGTTCTGGTGGCAGGCAAAGGGCACTTCAAAAAGTCTGCAACCATGTGAAGTTCCAAAGGTTTTGGGTCATGTGCCTCTTAGGTATGATACTATGATATGATACCTATGATATCGTAATGAAATACTACCTTTGTATATATTACGTTGGTAGTTTGGCAATGTAGTCGATACCTCTACGTCCGTCTACGTTAGAAATATTATTTTAAGCACCATTTATCCAACTACTGCAATAATTGTTCATGCTGCTTATGAACATAGCATCAGATTATCCACACCTACCGCCCTGACCTTGCCAAATTCCATTTCTTCTTCCATATCGTCTACACCAAATACACAGGCGAACTAACACAGTTCTTATCAGAGTCCGTTTAAATCCACATGAAAAACACTAATCCGCCTTGCCCTTTCTAAGCGGCAATGAAGGGTCAATATACACTGTATGTACATTCCAATAGTTGCGCTTATCTTACGCGTTAATCGTTGACATGTCGCTTTGACCTGATCAGAGATCGAGTACAAAGTACTTTCATAGTTTGCAAGGCTTCGTTCCACCTGGGACAAGCCACGCCTTGCATTGCGTGCCACTGACAGCTTCAGATTGTTTAAGAAACAACTTTTGGGACTTCTCTTTAAACGTGCTTTTGCACGTTAAATAAAATGTGTGACATGAACACGAATCCTTACGTAATTACTTTAATAACATTAATGCTACACTCCATGAACTATACGTGGAACGCACTTCAGGGTAGTAATAATTGTCATATTTATGCCTTAGAAAAAAATGCAGTAACAGTTATGGTATTGTGGAAATTGTGTAGGCCATGCAACAACCACTGTATGTCAGGAGCCACATACCGGAAGTCCTTATGTACGCTATAGTAACATCATTATCATGACGTTGCAGTCTGATAACATTTGTCAATAGGGCCCGTAAGTATGTCACGATAAATGGCGTGACTCCGCGCGATTGGAGCTCATTGGGGTCTAAGCGAGACAATTGGGGACTGTACACAAGAATAATACACAATAAAATAGTTTACGGGATTTGCATTTTACATTGTTGTACATTGTGGTTTCGATAAGCCCTTATATCTGACAAGTTGTCTAAATTCGCATAATCATAACACATGTGTACGTTTGCCCCAAACAGGTTGTACTACGCGAAAAATGGCACTTTTTATTATTAGTCAAGATCGCCAAACGCAAGTACTTGCCGCTATTGCCATGGCAACCACCATTATAATCGATTAAAATTCATGATTTCCGTGATGATTGTCACCGGCAAAGTGTTCCACTGCTTCTGCTTGTAATAATCCTTCGGACGGTATAACTGAAATAGTTAGACTGGAACCGTTCGATTATTAGAACCAAAAACAAAACGAAGTCCTATACGTTAACATGGAAAATATGGACCTCCTGCCCCCAACTGCCCCCAGCCTCGTTTTCGCGCGCGAGACTTACAAGCCCTATATACGATATCCGTGATCTCTATAGAACGTTTGAAACCAGTGCTTAGTCACTTTTATCTAAACACATATTAAGCTAGCGTTGTGCACTAGTGTAGGTGTTAGCAAGGCTTTAAATCGCATTATGTGATGTATTGCAAAGTCGTGTTGATGCAGATCAACGACTTAGGGTGGCGGTGCGCCTGGGCTGCATTGAGGACGGACCGAACAGCATCGCACCTTGTTATAACTCCACCAAAACAAACTTTCAAACAAGTCGGTGGGCAACATCACGTACACACCCCACCATCTCTCTAAGCGATATTAAACATACTATAACGGCTGTGTTTGGTTAATTATATCTTTACTTGAAAACATTATTGCTTGTACGTAAAACGTATTGTGTATAGGTCGACACTGTTTGTTATCAGTTGCTACGTAAATCGGCTATGTGTTGCTAGGCTACGTGCTGAACTCGTCATAAAAAGTTGGGACGTACAACGTAACTACGTGAACTCTGCTCGCGGATGTAACGTTAATTGTTTTGGAATAACAACAACGTCAGACTGACGTCCACATTTTTGTGCGCAATGCATCTGTAATATGGCACGTAGAAATTATGGGCGACATTTGAAACTTATGTGACACTAATTAGGAAAACGCCGGAAGATAAAGACAACAAACAGTGGCTGCAACTTTGTCTTTATGAACACATGCATTCTCCCATCATCCGGTCTGCGTCACTCAAAGAACATATTTCGATCAGATCAAATATATATCGCAGTTAACAAGTGACAGGGCGTTCGTGGCGAGTTTACTGTGAATTGAAATGCTACATTGCTCACACGCTCACACATGCATCCACGCACTATCCACCAACCCACACACCTTAGCAGCCATTATCCACGCACCCATCCACCCGCCCACCCACCCACCCACCCACGCGCACGCCACCAGGATACTGTAGGCCGAAAGACGCTGTTGGAATGTCTTATCTAAAGTAGTTTGCTTATAGTCTCTGTTTACAACTTGTTAAACCTTGTTAAACCTACTCTTTTACTCTCTGGCCCAAGACCAAAGTGCAGTTGATGCTAATGCGATATATATATATATATATATATATATATATATATATATATATATATATATATATATATATATATATATATATATATATATATATATATATATATATATATATATAATGTTTTTGTCCTAAGGTCTGCGTGTTTTTTTTCTATCTGAGTGCAATGCGACGCATTATTATTAATAGGAAAACGAATTCATGCATGTTGTAAGCATTCAGCACCAATCTAATAACTGCACAAAAAGTATTCCGAAACATATTTAGCGATGTAATAAGAAAAAACTAAAACTAAATTTCTTTACTTAAAAAAATAGAACCAACAAGGAGTTACCGAAATTGCTCTAGCACAGCAAAGCCTCGAAGATATATAATATACCGCATTTTCTACTGAGAGACGTTCTAGCCACAGTACCGTCGCGTACCGATGTTAATATTTAATGTCGTCCTAGGGATGTGGTCAATACACAAACCAACGCGCACACACACGCATACACGTGCTCATTAATTATACATACGTAGTAAAAGACCCAGCTAACAAAATCAGCTTCTCATGACGTTACCTGAACGTCATTTTGCTATGTTTTGATGACGTTTTAAAAAGGTTTCCTTTATGTTATTTAGGAATGTCGCTGCATAACCTATAGTTATAACCTTACGATGTGACGTTACGGAAACGTTATGCGTTTGCTGGAGATGTGTCACTGTTCACTGTGCCTGTCTCGATGTAATCAATACTGTGCCCGTTGCTACTGTTAGTGTTACGGCTCATGGTACACATGCAGGGTCCATAATGTAAACAGTGCGGACTGTGAGGACGTACCATGTGGGACGTACAGACTTACCGCGTCGAGCGGGGCGAGTTCCGTTTCTTCTCCCATCTCTGACGTAGTCAGTTCCCCTCGAGACTGCAGAGCGTGGACTGTACGCGGCCGCAGGAGGCCGTTGGAACGAGGGAACGAGTGTGACTCGTGTGTATCCGCCCAAACGTGACCGGGGAAGGAAGGACGTGACGGCGGAGTGTTCCCACTCCCTATCCTAACCGGGACACGGGATGGCGGGTGCGTTTCCCGGCCAGTGACGGGTGTTGGGTTTCGGCACCGCGACTACTATACTTAAATTAGGAATGTTGGGTTGCGGGGTTCATACTGGGATCCTTGACCTCGATGTTATCTGAGGGCCGCAGGTTTGTGTTTACGTCTTTAATGGTTTTAATCCGGCGGCATGTCAGTGTTTCCACTATCGGCATGTGACATCTAATTTGAATGACACAACACACGCACGTGCGCGTTCACACACACACACACACACACACACACACACACACACACACACACACACACACACACACACATACATACATACATACATACATACATGCACGTACAAACACACGCACACGCGCGCGTGCACAGACACACACACACACACACAAACTCAAACGTATCCCCACAAACTGACACACCGACACAAACATTGTATAGAAAAAAGAACCGTTTATTTTGTAAAACAATTGTTTGCTTATTACACCGGCAAATAAGAACACTACAGATATGTACATGGTGAAAACAAGTAAGTCTACGAACCACTAGACTTTATGTTATGGTGATAATACATATGCTAAAAATCAATATTAATTAGCATCACTTCAAAGCAATATGGCACTTTCGATACAAAAACACAAATTAAATCGAAACAGATTGATAGATAAGATAAGATAAGATAAATTTATTATGTGGCAACTTTGCAGTTGGATTGTACATGTACATTCATACTAAAATCAACAATTCCACACAATATCATATCAATGTACAATGTTAGCATATCTTATTAAAAATTAAAATCATCATTAGAAACCTAGGTAATAAATTTAAAACATATACACTGTACATTAAAATATACTTTACACAAACACTGTTATAAAATAAATAAATACATTAATTAATTAAATCAAATTAAAATACTTGTCCATTACTAGCCGATCTGGAAATGCTCTAAACACCACGGAATTAAGGAATTTTTGTAGCGATTAGTTTTTGCCCTTGGTATTGGTAACTTGTTACACAACCTCAAGGAATATGGCACACTTCGACCATTTGGTAATAACGCATTCAGTTTGTGATCATTACTCTTCATTTTAGCGAAATACACTTTACACAATTCATCGCGTCTGCGGTGCAACGTCGGCAGGGTTACCATCTGCAGGATATTTTCGTATTGATAACCTGGAAATATAGTTTTGAGACACCTTTTTTGAATTATTTCTATGTTATCCGATAAGTATTTAGGTAAGTTCGTATGCCACACAGGGCACGCATATTCGACTACAGGTCTAATTACAGATACATAAATTATGATCAAATCGTTTTGGTTGATACCAGCACGTTTCAGTTGATAAATCATGTACACTCTCTTTCTTGCCTTTGAAATAATCTCATCTACATGTGCATTCCAACTTAAGTCAGATGATATAGTTACACCGAGAACCTTTGCTTGAGACACTCTTTCAATATAATTTCCATTCATATAAATATATGGCAGAGAATCTACAAATGTTCTGTCTCTTCTGAAACATATAACCATCTCTTTGGTCTTAGTCGTATTGATACGCATGTCATTATTACAGGACCATTGCTCAACAAGGTCAGCAGAATCCTGGATAACAGATACCATGTCTTGGTTGCATATTTCAAATATAGTGCTGTCGTCAACATATTTATAAATAGGACAAGGCGTTTGCAAATCATTGATATGGACTAAAAAGTGTTTTGGGCCTGATAAGGTCCCTTGGGGAACGCCCCCATTGGGATACCCTGGTTTTGACACAGCGTCGCCTATTTTCACTCTCTGTTCGCGATCTAGTAAGAACGCAGCCATCCATCGAACCAGATGTGCAGGTACTTCCATTCCAGTCATTTTGTTTAACAGTATATCGTGGTTAATCAGATCAAATGCTTTACTATAATCAAGAAAAAGCACTCTTACAAAGTTGCCCGTTACATCGGTGCTTTCACACTATTTGTGGAGCATTTCAACAAGAGCATCCGTGGTGCAAGTCCCTGCCATTCCTCCATACTGCTTATCATCAATTTGTGGCTTAACATAATAATCGACCCATTTTAGCACTAGTGATTCAAACACCTTAGCTATAATGGGTGTAAGTGATATCGGTCTTATGTCATTTTCAATAGTAACTGGGGGATGTTTCTTTGACACAGGAATAATAGTTGCCGTCTTCCATAGTTTTGGCAGTACACCTTCTCTAAGAGAACTATTAAATATCGCAGTTACCGGCGCAGCAAGAAGGTGTGAACACTCTTTCAACGCCCATGGGGGTATTCTGTCCGGACCCGTAGCTTTGTTCACTTTGATCTTATCAAGTGCCAACTTAGTGTCACTCACGCTGATGGTGAATTTAGCTGGCAGTGGTTCTTTAATGACAAAGATGGGGTGTGTAGCTCGTAGTTTTGGCAAGTCTTCACTGATCGCCACGAAGCATTCATTCATACGGTTAACAAGAGTGTCCATATCTCCACCAGTAAATGCATTTGCCAAACCCAGCATCTCATTTTGACCGCCAGGTGAGTTACCCAAGAGTGTCTTCATATGTTTCCACCAATCCCGTGATGATGTTGCTTCTATTGATGCAATTTTGGATTGGTAGAATTGGCGTCGTAATTTCGGCGCTGCGCGATTCACTTGATTACGGAGTCTGTTTGCCCGTTCCACATCACCCACCATGCGTGCACGTTGCCTCTGCCTAACCAGGTGGCGAAAGCCATCGGTGACCCATGGTTTATCCGTGCTGTGTCTTGTTACAGTCTTGAACGGACAACATATATCCAATAAATGGTCCACAGTTTCTTGGAAAAACGTAAACTGTTCCTCGCACGTAGGCAGTGTGTACAAATACTCCCATCTGATCTGTGCCAGGGTCGAAGTAAACAATGCTCTTTCAGTTTTACCCATGCGCCTGGTAACAATTTTCTGGATCATTCCGGTATCGAGTGTTGGATACCACGTTGGGACAAGTAATACCATCTTGTGGTCTGATGTTCCTAGTTCACCAATCACTGACGGGAAGCCATATACAGGTGACATGTTAGACCACATTTTGTCCAATATTGCAAAATTACGTGTGGTAGTTTTAACAAGCTGCTCGTAACCATAATGTGTACGTAAAAAGGTGTCCTTGAATTGATTAAAATCGCCAGTTAAAATAACACCACAGTCTGGGCTGCCGCGCAAAATAGTGTCCAGACTGTTTATCATGTATTCTCGCATGGACCAATTCTCAGCACCGGGTGCATATATTGGCGATCAAAGAAAACATAATAATTGCATAGCTGTATTTAAGACACCTTAAATAATATGAATTATCGGTATACTGAGGTAAAATCGACGTATATAATAATGAATGGTGCACTACATTACTTACCATTGTACCTTGTTTGCTGCACACAATTAGTTCATATTTTGAGAAGATATACTCATTATTTGCATGGCACTTTCAACAATATTTACGAGCACAGGTCACCGTGAAAACAGCAGTGAAATAACTGACACCGAGCGAAAGTACATCGCCTTAGAAATAGCTCACAGGCAGTTGTTTATCTTACAATAGATTACAGACAGCTATTAAATAAAGTAAGACATTTATCACATGACTCCTTCGCGAGCGAGCGAAACAACATCACATTAATTTTAAAGTGGCTTACAATTAAAATAACTGGATTCTAATAACACGTTGAGACATATATAATGAATGTCTCAATTATGAATAGCTGCAGTGAAAGACGTATCTTCAACGACAGCCGACATCGAACTTACATATCCTGCAGAATATTACGCTAAGACATTATAATGCGTAGAACACAAAAACAACATTCCCAAAACCACAGGTTGTAGTAGTGTATGCAAGGTAGAGTTTCCGGATGTAGCGTTGTCAATATATCGTAGCATGTGGCACGCATCAGTCTAAATGTGATTACTTGGTCACTCGATCTCGTAATCAACAATGTGGATACAACCTCATTTACGCTTGGGCGTCAACTTTCGACTGATTCCGTTCCCATCCCGCGCGGATTTTGCTAATATACCAGCCTATTGGCGGCAGTGCCAACACCAGTCTTAGGAGTATCGTAAGCAGGGGCAGCAGCATACACAAGAAGGTCATGGTCGTGTCTTTCTCCGCCATACCCGGAGGTAGCTTCTTGCGTTTCCCCCTGTTCGCCCACCTCGGCGCCATCTTCAGAACGACGTGAGCCGCTGATAAGACGAGCGTCACGTGACCGAGGTACGATTGGATGAACCGCCACTGGAGGAAGGTCATGTGACTGCCGACTTCCGGTAGCGACGTGAGGCCGACGACGGACATGAAGCAGAGGGCGACGACGCCCATGCTGAGCACGCTCTGTCCCTCCCACTTGTGTTCGTATTTCACTGGCACCATCACCATCGTCCCGTTGGCGCGCATCAGCGGCACGCGAGTCACGTGATACCATCCGGGGTAGTACTCGGGCGAGATGTGCGCGAGACACATGACGCCGTGTACGGCGGCGAGACACAGCGAGAGCACGCCGAGCTCCTTGCGCATCTTCATCCAGCGGTCGAGCCAGCCGGTGAAGCGCCTGTGCTTCGTGCCGTTGATGATCTGCACGATGCCGGCCACGCCGCCGGCGAGGAAGCAGAGGGCGAGCTGCGTGATGGCCGTCGCGCCCACCACCTTGTTCATCGTCGACAGCGGCAGGCGGGCCCACTGACCGCCGCCCCGGATGTGGATGCGCCAGATGTCGTAGACCAGCCACGCCGTGAAGACGACCGCGCTGAGAATCAGCGGAACCGTCCAGCTGCCGAACAACTCTCGCTGCATCGCCTCGAGCTCGGCCGACTTGGACAGACGGCCGAACTGCACGGGCGTGAAGCCGATGGCGCTGGTCAAGTCGCGGACCTTGCTGCAGGCCGCCTCGTCGTCTCCGGCCACGTAGACCGTGCGCACGCCAGACCCGTAGTCGTTCTCGATGGCGTACGCCGACATCGTGTTGAACGCCTTCACGACGTGTGCCGTCGGGAACGAACGGGCGACGAACTCGGCGTTCGAGGACATCGTCTTCTGCAGGTCTTTCTTCTCCGGGTTGCTCACGTCCACGAGTACCTGCGGCACAGATCAAAACAATGTATACCTGTGTACTCCACATTATGGGCAGGACACCTGGTATATCACCGTTTGTGGCAGAGTTTACATTCGTACCGGGCGATTTTACACAAGTTATAACTTATTTTTAAATACAATTTTAAAATGTTATAATTCATTATATTAATTTTATTGTATTTATTATTGTTTGATATACATACCTATTGTATGGCGAATTGATTGACTGCAAGTCAGATATCGCGCGCTGAGACTAAGTTTATTATTTTATTTACATTCCGTAAAATATTGTTGTAACGTCTATGTTGTTTTCAAGATATTATTCAACTTCTTCTTCAACTCGCAGTTACCGGATTCTGACAAACAGTTACAAACTCGTCAGTGCCACCGACAATAATACGTTCACATGCTGTCAAGTATGCGATTAACGTGTTAGTATTATGTATTGTTTTATCTCACGGAATTATGACAAGTCCATACCTTGCTTGCCGTGCTCTCTGCGAACGGCGTCAAGGTGTTCACGGTGGCCGGAGCCGGAAGTGCAAGAAACACCAGGTCGGCGTGGTGCAGCGCTGTGTCGACTGACGTCACACGAACGTCCTTCAAAGTGTCGTCATAGAGTGCGAGATTGCGCCGGTTGGGGTATCGACTTCCGCATACGATACTGTCAGTGACAACGACACGGTTAAGCACAAGACATGCGGTGATCACAATACAATTGCAACGCACGTAGAAAACATGTAATGACGCCAGAAATGTTCAGTTTTGGTCGTACATCATGCGGTTTTGGAAGATGAGTACATGTATGTTTGTATATATGTTCACGTTTTCCTCTTGGATAACGTACATTCGGGCGTCAATTAATATGTGGCCCCCGCTTGTGTAGACGTAGCATATTTCTTCAACTTATCCTACATATGTCAAGTTCATATGAGAGCCATCGTTACGGTTGCTTTACGGTTGCTGACCCGTGTATAGACACCCGATATTTGACCCCTTCCCATACAATCAGAACATGGACGAATGTATACAATTTGTATACAATATGTATAGTGGACACAAATCTTGTCCGCTGGGGGTGGACGTCGATTAAGGTGAACGTGGCCTAGCTGTGCGACCAGTGGTCGGTTTACCTGTAGCCATTCCTCGCGAGCCTCTTCGCCAGGGCGCGTGCGAAATTGCCCGTGCCGATGATACTGACGCGTCTGCCGTCCGCCGTACTCGGGGCTGGGTCCTTGGTCGGCTGTCGCTCTGTGACGCCATTCTGTATCTATAGGAAACACAACAACATAAATAATAATAATACTGTTACTACTACTATTACTCCTAGCAACAAAAACAACAACGGCAACGACAATAATAATAGTAATAACATAAATAAATAGTACTAATAGTACTAATACTAGAAATAATTGTAATAACAGTAATATTAGTAAATTAATAATACTAAAACTTAGTTTTTACACTAATCTTCAGAGTAGTACTGTCTTCAAGAGTATTTAATATTAGGCCCTTCAAACAGTGTCGTAATTGTTATCTCGGTTAAAACAACAAACTCCGATCCTGTTGTGTTTTCGACAAATAGTTAACACAATAGTGTTAAATATTTTTAACGTCAATTCACGAGCTATGGTTTGTAGATCATCATCATCTTTATAATGATCTATTATGAATTTGTTTTATTATTAATGCAAGAACACCACGTGTTAAATAATCCATACGTTATGTACGTATTAGTATCCCTCTAAGCACAACAAGTAACAGTAACTAATCGCAAGTTTACCAGTAAAACACGTGTAAGTAAACTATCCCACGGGATGGTGGTTGGGTGAGCGCTAACAGTAAGCAGCACGTTATACGCTCGAGGCTGTAAGTAATTTTAAGCTGAACTTATTCGAACAGACTCTCTCTCTCTCTCTCTCTCTCTCTCTCTAATTCAATAAAGCCGGCTGTTGTATTTTGCGTCGGCGTCAACTGGGATAAATTAGTAAAGAGTATTAAAGTCACGCTCCAGTGCGTCGTTATATCGTACAGAACATATTTCGTCCAAATGAAAACTGAACTGTATGACGCATGCATAGATTTCAGCGAAAGGTAGCCAGAATCCTGTACTATAACACGAATTGTCACATTTGGTCAATTTGAACATTCCATTCAATTACTGCGCTTTATGTATGACATTTCAATAAGATACAATGTATGGTTCAGAGCATGGCACCCACCCCGACATTCCAGTTGAGAATCGTGCATCTATGCTAAAGATCTAGTGTATTTATAGTATCGATTACCTGCGTAGTCTGACTACGATCACGAATCAACTTACCTCGTCCAGTGGATATGTTTCCTCTGGTTCTACCATCTCTTTTCATGTGATGCAACGATTACGAGTAAATCTGATGCTCTCCCTTAACGGTCCAGACTTTATATGGGGCTCGGCCGTGCAAGACGTAAGGCTGACGTAGACAACCGTACGACGCTCGTGGCTGCACTTTGAATTTTTCAAAATGGCTGCCGAGGTGTGAGATCATTCGATCTAGGGAGCTAATTTACTATTTTACGACGATTTTTAGTAATTAGATCCCATAATGCCTAAACGGAAAGGAGACAGCCCTTCGGACACCACAGAAATAGGACCAAAAGAAAACACACTGCTGGTCAGGTTTGTAGAACTTTTGTTCAACGGAGCGGTTGTCGAGAAGTTACGCCATGTGCTAAACACAAAGGCACTCACTGATAAGCTGGACACATTAACTGAAAATGTATCCGAGCTTAACAAACGGTTGGATAAGAAAGACGAATATATTGTTGCTCTAGAGGCAAGACTGTCCTCAGTGGAGGCTGATCTTGATCAACTAGAACAATATTCACGAAGAACAATTCTACGATTCTTCGGAATCCCCGAGTCAGAAAAGGGGGAAGACACCACCGGCAAGCTGCTGTCCA
Source organism: Oasisia sp. SBJ-2009 (assembly GCA_964017155.1). Lineage (NCBI taxonomy): Eukaryota > Metazoa > Annelida > Polychaeta > Sabellida > Siboglinidae > Oasisia > Oasisia sp. SBJ-2009. The sequence goes on along the minus strand of OZ024863.1, from coordinate 50,942,719 downwards.
TTGTGGACGAAGCAATGTGATTCACACCTCCCATTGTGAGCGCCGACGTAGTGACAAGTCGGTGGGCGGCGTTGGCCAAGAAGACGAGACAACTGAAGAAGTCAAGTAAAATCAATGACTGTTGGACCTTCAACGGCAAAGTTGTAGTAAAGACTATAGACGGCGTTGTGAAAGAAATCCGGTTTGACGTTGATTTAACTGGGTATTGAACCGGCGACGCTTATTGATAACCTATAACCTGAATCTGGTGATATAAATCATTCTTATTTTATTTTTGCATCCACAAAGGTGTACTAGCATTACCTGCAGAAACAATTTAGTAAACTGAGCAATCAATATGTTCCGATATTCATAATAATTGTCTATGTATGGTTCTGTTGGCTGTGCTAACCTGTTTAGCTGATTCATTGTTGTTGATAGTGCTGTCATCATATGTAGATATACAAACTGAGGGTTATGTTGACTGCCATACTTAAGTGCAGACATAATTGTTTGACTACGCCATTGCTATGTTCAGTTATACGTAATACATTTGTCTGATTATGTTGACTAAGCTAACACTTTATGTGGATAGAGTTTTGTTTACAGTGCTACCACTATGTGTAGAGGTACATGTTTTTGGTTGTGTTGGTTGTGTCACTATGCACAGACACAATTTGTTTGACTGCGCTATCGTTATGTGCAGGTTTTTTTTAAATCGTCTAAACATATATTTCAATTTAACTATTTCTTCCCTATGAACATCTCATGATGTCATTAACTCAGAGCCTACTTAGCTTTTCGATTCTTTTTTATGTTTTATTATTGAAATCAATGCGATGGTTATCTCTACTCAATTACAAGCTTTCACATATATTAACACCTATTCAAGAGGTATTCTAAACAACTGCTTAACAACTATATTAATATAAATGAAAATGAAACTGACATAAACAAACAACAAATAATTCGTCGTTCGTCATAATATAATTTCGACCAGTTTAGTAAGTTAGCTAAAGAAAATTAAATTTTTTTTTTAGTATTTTAAGAACAAATATACAGTCTGTGAATGCCAGGTTTTCTTAACTTGAGACATTCATAGAAGAACTAAATACTGTAAACTTTAGGTTTAGTGTAATATGTCTTCAAGAGACTTGGACATATGAAAGTGAGGACATATCACCATTTCGTTTACAAGGCTATGACTGCGTATCGCAGGGACAAACATGTAACAGCAAAGGAGAGCTGATAATAATTATATGTAGATGACTAGTATAAATCAAAAGTAACATTTAACCTCAATACCTATGAACAGTGGGAAGGGTTGATAGCTAAAGTACAGGGTAATACTTTATCTAAGACGTTTACTATTGGAATATATATATATATATATATATATATATATATATATATATATATATATATATATATATATATATATGTGTGTATGTATGTATCGATCTCCGAGAACGCGAAATGAAGACTTAAACGTATGTATACATGAATTTACACCAATTATATCGAGATTGGATAACTTTAATAATGATATCGTTACTGCCTCGGACTTTAATATTAACTTACTTAATTAAACTAAATGAAAATGACATGTTTAGTAGTTTCTTTGACGCGATACTATCGCATAGTCTGTACCCTCAAATAACCCTACTAATTAGATTTACTAGAACAACCGGAACCCTGATAGATAATTTATTGTGTAAACTTCATAAATCAATATTAGAAAATACCGCAGGGATATTAACTAAACGATTATCCGATCACCAACCTTATTTTATGATTATGCATAATGCTAAAAACATACATTTCCTCCTAAATATGTAAAAATAAATACCGTAGATGCGGACGCAATGATAAGTGCTATGAATGAAATACAATCAGGTAACATTTATGATAAACTAAATAAAAATCCAACTGCTGACCCAAATTGTAATTATGATATAATATATAAAGAAATTACACGTGCTAAAATTATACATATGCCAAACAAGTTAGTAAAATTGTATAAATACAAACATAAGAAATCAACTTGGATCACCCATGGTCTGTTAATATCAATCAGATATCGAGACAAAACATACTAAAAGGGTTTCCCAGTTCATTTTGAAGAAAATGGTAATCAAATGTCAGAAAAACAAACATATTGCTGATACATTTAATAACTATTTCACAAAAATAGCTCAGACTATTGTAAATGATATCAAGTATGAAGGCACCACATATTTTAGTTATTACCTAAAATACACTCAACTATTAAAATTAATATAAAGAAAATAATACACAATTTACCCACAAAACATAGTTGTGGATTCGATGGTATCTCTTCAACCTTTATTTAATAATTGACCCTGCAATCATTAAATCATTGACTATGGTAATAAATCAAATGCTAAATACGGGAATTTTTCCAGATAAACTCAAAATTACCAAAGTAATTCCAATTTAAAAAAGGATGATCCCACATTATTCAAACATTACATACCAACATCTGTATTACAAACGATATCAAAGGTACTAGACAAAATTATCTTTACCCAGTTATCTTCATATTTTAATGAAGTTAAACTATTTTTCGCTAACCAATGTGGTTTTACACAAAAACACTGCACTGAGTATGCTGCGCTTGAATTATTTAACACAATTCAAAATCACATGGACAAAAATGAGGTGCCAATTAATATATTTCTTGACTTATCAAAGGCCTTTGATACCATTAGCCATAATATTTTATTACATAAATTTAAGTTTTATGGTTCGATTCTACTTTTAGAGTTATTAATACATAAATATATAATTATAAATAAATGTAATTTCAGTTATTCAAAAGCATTGATGTCTATTGATTCCAACATTGGTCAGTGCATTTGGTTAAATTGTCATGTCGGTATTCATTTTAAGCGAGTTCGGTCTGCTACACTAGGCTCAATTACAGGGACCGGGAGGTGGCAGCACTGTTGAGCCCCGCACTACTTTGTCTCGCTTCACGACTGTTGCTGCTGCATAACGTCGCCTAGAAGACATTCTGGTGGTTTTACCGGCGTTTGGATGTTATCCACGTGGGGCTAAGCAATGCTGCCACATCACGGTTACTGGTTAATCCTGCCGTAATTGTTATTTTATAAACAACTGCTAATTTTTATTTAGTTTTGTTGCAATATAAACTTAATTTTTAATAGTTTTTATAATATAACATTATCTGATAAAAAGGTATCCTTATTTAATTTCTTATTTCAAATTCGGCCTGAATATCAATCAGCGTCTCTACCTTAATCTGGGGCAAGGTCCCCATGTCGGTCACATCGGCAGCCTTTTATAATTCCAGGCGGAGTTGAGGGGCTAAAATGTGCTGCCACCTCACGAAGTCTGGTTAATCGAGCACTTGCTACTGCCTGGGGAAATTATGCTCTGCGTTGGTGACTATCAAACCTGCTTCACTCCAGAATAGGGTAAAGACGCTGATCGGTTCTAGGGTGAATTTGAAATAAAAAATTAAATAAGGACACAAGTTTTACTAGATAATATTATATTATTTTAAAAAAATTCATAAATTAGTCAGAAAAACCCCAGAAAAGGAACAAATCGTTGTTTTTATACCTCTTTTTTATTTTCTGCTTTCAATTTTCTGTGTCAATATTTTATATCTTAGTTTCGTTATCAAAAACATGCATATTATATCAACATTAATTATTTTTATACACGTAAACGTTTGAATTAATCAAAAACAGTGATGCCGGCTGACGGCTTCATGCAGTGACACTACAGGGTTACCTAAGCAAAGCATGTTTTATGTTTGACGCAGCCAAGGGAGAGTCGTTTAATTAAACTACTGCTACACCGTTTGGAGAGACTTCAAAGGTCAACCGCTCGTGTGATTATGCAAATTCAACGAGGTGATAGTCTGTCAATATCTTCAGTTTTGCGACACTTGCACCGAGTGCCAGTACGGAAGTCCATCCAGTTCCACATAGTTGTAGTTGTCCACACTGCACTGTACAAATGCACGCCGTTTTATCTCGCTTCACGGCTCCACCGTCACACGCCAGGCCGCACGCTACGCTCTGGCGGTGGCATGCTCGCGTTCACTTAGAACGATCTGGTCGCCGGGCGTTTGCCTGAGCTGGGCCTACCTTGTGGGACTCGCTGCCATTCGAATTGCGTTCAGTTGATCGGCTTGGAAAACAGTTGAAGACATTAATTTTATATTTTTAAACTTTTATTAACTATATATACAGCTATAATTTATGTTCGGTTATGTTTATTTTCGTATTATTTTTGATGGTTTGAATCTTGGTACTTGTCACTGGGGTGGCGGCATTGTGTGTGTGTGTGTGTGTGTGTGTGTGTGTGTGTGTGTGTGTGTGTGTGTGTGTGTGTGTGTGTGTGGTGTGTGGGTGTGTGGGTGTGGGTGTGTGTGTGCATGGGTGCGTGCGTGCGTGCGTGCGTGCGTGTGCGTGACCAATTATAAACCGGATCTGCTTTTGTTTCATTCTGATGTCATTCCAGTTGACATATCTACTATTGCATGAGTCGCTATTGTTCGACCGCGGCGGTGCATAGAAGCTTTACGCAGCAAGCCATAAGTCAACGTTGACGTAAATATGTAGGGTAATAGCAGGGGTCAGTAGATGGGTTACACTCAAGTATTGTCCTGTTGTGTCAACGCCGGCGGCAGTTAGAAAGCACAGTGTCTTTTATATAAACACATCGTGACTATTGGAGTGGCGACCGAGGTCAGAAACTGGGACTTCGGTGTTCTATGCCGCTATTTCACTGCGAGGAACACAAACAACGTGTACATACGTACTAAACACCATCACGTGTCGCAATCACTTTATTGTTGTTAACTTAATAATTTTATTATAAGTGTTCACACATTAAAAAGAGTAAAACGTTAGTAATAGCATGGTTGATACTGTGGTATCACCCACTATTAATAAACACGAGCATTGATCAATCCATTGGTTGAACGTTATGTACTTTATTTATTATTAAGCTGGCACACAAATTATAAAATAAATTATACTATATTACGCAATACTACTGATAAACGATGACACATCAACATAAACGTGCACCTTAAACGAATATCTTACAGACATGCATGATACAAGTGTTTAGGCGTTTTAACAATGAACATATAGACCATGCCTGTAGCAACGGCGCCGGTGTCTCAAAGCCTATTAATTTTCTATACGAACGACGCCAACTGTTTCGCAGTAGGTTATGTTTACGTGCACTCGTGAATCCTTTTATCCACCTGCCTTGCATTTACACGAGATAGGCCAGATATGCTGCTGCAACACCGAACGGGAAACGAAGAAATCATCGCGTCACATTGGTAAACCGCGTGCACAGTTCCCACAATAGTTACGTATGACGTACAATGTCGTGCGTACGTGAAGCGGGTCAATATATGGGACGTGAGAGAGAGTGAACACACGCGAGAGTCCCCAGCACACGAGTTCACAGCCGATTAATAAGACGCCTCGACCATCGGACTCGCTTCACTGGTCACGGGTACTCAAAGGGCAGCCACGCGTGTCGAACGCTTGTCTACGTCAGGCTTACGTCCTGCGCAGCGGAGCCCTATATAAAGTGTGGACAGTTAAGGGAGAGCATCAGATTTACTCGTAATCGTTGCGTCACATGCAAAAGAGATGGTAGAACCAGTGGAAATATATCGAATGGGCGAGGTAAGTTGATTCGTGATCGTAGTCAGACTACGCAGGTAATCGATACTATAAATAAGATCGTGAGCATAGGTGCACGATTTTCAACAGGAATGTCGGGGTGAGTGCCGTGCTCTGAAACATACATTGTATATTATTGAAATGCCATACATAAAGCGCAGTGATTGAATGCAATGTTCAAATTGACCAAATGTGTGTGACACATCGTGTTATATTACAGAATTCTGGCTACCTTTCACAGAAACCTATGCATGCGTCATACAGTTCAGTTTTCATTTGGATGAAATATGTTCTTTACGATATAACGACGCACTGGAGCGTGACGTTACTCTTTACTAATTTATCTCAGTTGACGCCGACGCAAAACACAACAGATGGCTTTATTGACTTAAAGAGATTCGAATAAGTTTAGCTCAAAATTACTTACAGCCTCGAGCGTATAACGTGTTGCCTACTGCCAGCGCTCACCCGCCCACCATCCCGTGAGACAGTTTACTTACATGTGTTTTTCTTGTAGACTTGGCATTAGTTACTGTTACTTGTTGTGCTTAGAGGGATACTAATACGTACATAACGTATGGATTATTTAACACGTGATGTTCTTGCATTAATAATAAATCAAACTCATTCTAATGATGAGGATGATCTATTATACATTTGTACAACCCATATCTCGTGAAATGATGTTAAAAAATTAACATTATTGTGTTGACCGGATCGGAATGTGTTGTTTTAACAGAAATAACAATTACGACACTGTATGAAGGACCTATTATTATTTACACTTGAAGACAGTACTACTCCCCAAATTAGTGTAAAAACTAAGTTTTACTATTATTAATATTACTAATATTAGTATTATTACAATTATTACTATTAGTACTATAGTATTAGTACTGTTAGTATTATTAGTACTATTTATTTATATTATTACTATTATTATAGTCGTTGTCGTTGTTGTTGTTTTTGTTGCTAGGAGTAATATTAGTAGTAACATTATTACTATTATTATCCGTCCGAATAGGTACTTTATTAAATTCTCAGATGATACAGCTTTACTCAGTCTGTTGTCTAACGATGAAGTTGGCCATGGTCCTGTGTTAAACGACTTTGTTGCATGGTGTGATAGATCGTATTTGTGTCTGAATGCAACAAAAACCAAAGACATGTGCATTGATTTTAGGAAATACCCTCCATCCCAGTCTGATACTGTCATCCACGATAACAAGGTAGAGGTAGTTGACGAGTATAAATACCTCGGCACAACAATTGACAATAAGTTGAAATGGGACCGCCACTGCAGTGTCACGTACAAGAAATGCCAGCAGCGTCTTTACTGCCTTAGAAAACTTCGATCCTTTAATATTGATAACACCATTTTATCCATGTTTTACAAATCTTGTATACAGTGTTTTGACATTTTCTTTTATATGTTGGTTTGGGAACGTTAGCCAGAAAGACAAGAATAAATTGCAGCGCGTTGTAAATATTAGTAGCAAAATAACCGGCCTCAAACAAACCTCTGTCACTGCTTTGTACGAAAAGCAGGTTCTCCGTAAAGCCAATAAAATAATTAACGACAGCACACACATCCTATATAACGAGTACGTCCTTCTGCCCTCGTCCAGAAGGTTCATAACAATAACATCCAAAACAAACAGAAAGCGAGATTCATTCATCCCAATGTCAGTACGACTCCTAAATTCAAAACGATAATCACCTCTGGCGTTATGTGTGTATGTTGTATTTTTTTTTTTTTTTGTAAAAGGAAGACCACAATTACAATTTAACTTTAATTTTAAAATTATATTATAGAATTTATCTTGTATTTTATTATGATTGATGTTCACTTACTGTTTTAATAATGAATTTATTAGCATTTTTTTTATTTCTCTACTCTGTATTTTATATTTTTATGACGACGAACGCTGCAAAATGAATTTCCCGGTTCGGGACAATAAAGTTTTATTGTATTGTATTGTATTGTATTATTTTATTTGTTGTTTTTCCCATAGATGCAAAATGGCGTCACAGAGCGACAGCCGACCAAGGACCCAGCCCCGAGTACGGCGGACGGCAGTCGCGTCAGCATCATCGGCACGGGCAACTTCGCCCGAGCCCTGGCCAAGAGACTCGCGAGGAATGGCTACAGGTAAACCGACCACTTGTCGCACATATAGGCCACGTTCACCTTAATCGACGTCCACCCGCAGCGGACAAGATTTGTGTTCAGTGGGTCGCTCACAATTGTATACATTCGTCCATGTTCTGATTGTATGGGAAGGGGTCAAATATTGGGTGTCTATACACGTGTCAGCAACCGTAAAGCAACCTAATGATGGCTCTCATTGTAATGATAACTACCCCGGGGGCGGCGGGAGGGGGGGGGGCTGGTGAGACAAACGGGGGCTAGTGGCACTATTTATCCTTTTACAAAAACTACTTGACTGTTCCATTCCGTGTTTTGCCAATTAATGAAGTGTCAAATTTGGTTTTACTCATATCAAACAGTTTTATGTAGAGGATTTACTTTACCTCTTAGAACAGTTAGTTTTCCACACCATACAATTGATGTGTGGAATTACATGGAGCTATACATGATTAACTCCACTTACAAAGAGGGTGTTTATTAAATTAGCAACTGGCACTGAATTCTCATGCATCTGGGGCTACTAGAATGGGGGGCCAGACACACTGGGGCTAGTGGGAAGATACCGATAAACATGTAATTTGTACCTTGTCAGCAAACCATTACACACGACTACATATGTCTTTTAGTCTGAAGAATTATCGACCGAATTGCTTTGTATACGAATGAGTAAATTTCGACAATTGTTAACGTTATCAAAACGATGAGCTTCGCTCGCCTGTCAGAGTACTAGCAACTAAGTTGTTGACTCAGGTTGGTCACTGGCCTGGAGCCGTGTCGTTGTGAGGGTGTCTATGTCAACTCTGTTTCATAGCCGCAGTCGTCTTAGTCGACGTCCACATGCTGCTGGGGTGAATGTCGTCCAGTGGGTGATTCCATACAATATTTGCCGTCGACTTTCAAAAATAAGTGTTAGAACCATAAAATAGTAAAGACGCACGTAAGTGCCAAGTGCTGCCTTCGATCGAATACGGTGGCCTGTACTACCCCGGTCTCGCAGCCTAATGCTACAAAGCAGACAGTCAGTGTACCCTGTATTCAAAAACATATCCAAAACAAAAAAACAAAAACAAAAAAATTGATATATGTGGGATATGTTGACGAAATGTGCTACGTTTACACAAGCGGGACCTCAGATTAATTGACTCCCGGGTGTACGTTATCCCAGAGGAAAATTTCAAACATGTATACACTTGCTGATTGTAAAGATATGTTAACGCGATCTGCCGATATCCTTATGCTGCCTTAACAACTTGCTGTCAGTTTCGGGTCTAATAAGTGAGCGTACATTATTTATTTAAAAATGACTTATGTACGTTCGAAACGGAAAATACGTTTAACAAGTAGCAGCGTGAAATATCAAGTTTAAATGTATTCGGTGTTTCAGTATTATCATTTATATACTCATCCTCCAAAACCGCATTATGTACGACCGAAACCGAACATTTCTGGCGTCATTACATGTTTCCTGCATGCGTTGCAATTTCATTGTGATAACTGCTTGTCTTGTAACTTAACCGTGTCGTTGTCATTGACAGTGTCGTATGCGGAAGTCGATACCCCAACCGGCGCAATCTCGCACTCTATGACGACACTTTGGCGGATATTCGTGTGACGTCAGTCGACACAGCGCTGCACCACGCCGACTTGGTGTTTCTTGCACTTCCGGCTCCGGCCACCGTGAACACCTTGACGCCGTTCACAGAGAGCACGGCAGGCAAGGTATGGGCGGGTGTCACATTTCCGTGAAATAAAACAATACATAATACTAAAACGTTACTCGCCTACTTGACAGCATGTGAAGGTATCATTATCGATGGCACTGCCCAGTTTGTAACTGTTTGCCAGATTCCGGTAATTGCGAGTTGATGAAGAGGTTGAGCAATATTTTGAAGACAACATAGACGTTACAACACTATTTTACGGCATATAAATAATAATAAGCTTAGGTTTATTGTGCGCAATATCTGACGTGCAGTCAACCAATTCGCCATACAACAGGTATGTATAACAAACAATAATAAATCAAATAATATTAATTTAATTAATTACTACATTTTAATAAATTAATTTTAAAATAAGAAATAAATAGTGTAAAATCGTCCGGTACGAAAGTAATAAAGACAACTGTTAACTCTGCCGCAAACGGTGATATACCAGGTGTCCTGCCCGTAATATAAAGTACACAGGTAGACATTGTTTTGTTCTGTGCCGCAGGTGCTCGTGGACGTGAGCAACCCGGAGAAGAAAGACCTGCAGAAGACGATGTCCTCGAACGCCGAGTTCGTCGCCCGTTCGTTCCCGACGGCACACGTCGTGAAGGCGTTCAACACGATGTCGGCGTACGCCATCGAGAACGACTACGGGTCGGGCGTGCGCACGGTCTACGTGGCCGGAGACGACGAGGCGGCCTGCAGCAAGGTCCGCGACTTGACCAGCGCCATCGGCTTCACCCCCGTGCAGTTCGGCCGTCTGTCCAAGTCGGCCGAGCTCGAGGCGATGCAGCGAGAGTTGTTCGGCAGCTGGACGGTTCCGCTGATTCTCAGCGCGGTCGTCTTCACGGCGTGGCTGGTCTACGACATCTGGCGCATCCACATCCGGGGCGGCGGTCAGTGGGCCCGCCTGCCGCTGTCGACGATGAACAAGGTGGTGGGCGCGACGGCCATCACGCAGCTCGCCCTCTGCTTCCTCGCCGGCGGAGTGGCCGGCATCGTGCAGATCATCAACGGCACGAAGCACAAGCGCTTCCCCGGCTGGCTCGACCGCTGGATGAAGATGCGCAAGGAGCTCGGCGTGCTCTCGCTGTGTCTCGCCGCCGTACACGGCGTCATGTGTCTCGCTGCTCTCTCCCCCGAGTACTTCCCTGGATGGTATCACGTGACTCGCGTGCCGCTGATGGGCCCCAACGGGACGATGGTGATGGTGCCGGTGAAATTCGAACAGAAGTGGGAGGGACAGAGCGTGCTCAGCATGGGCGTCGTCGCCCTCTGCTTCATGTCCGTCGTCGGCCTCACGTCGCTACCGGAAGTCGGCAGTCACATGACCTTCCTCCAGTGGCGGTTCATCCAATCGTACCTCGGTCACGTGACGCTCGTCGTAACGGCGGCCCACGTCGTCCTGAAGATAGCCCCGAAATGGGCGAACAAGGGCCGACACTTGGGACACAAACGGCCTCCGGGCATGGTGGAGCCAGACACGACCATGACCTTCATTTCGATCCTTCTGCCTCTGTTTACGATACTCCTAAGACTGGTGTTGGCACTGCCGCCAATAGGCTGGTATATTGACAAAATCCGTGCGGGATGGGAGCGGAATCAGTCAAAAGTTGACGTCCAAGCGTAAATGAGATGGTATCCAAATTGTTGATTACGATATCGAGTGACCAAGTAATCACATTTAGACTGATGCGTGCCACTGGCTACGGTATATTGACAACGCTTCATCAGGAAACTGTACCTTGCATACACTACTACAACCTGTGGTTGTGGGAATCTTGTTTCTATGTTTTACGCATGATTGTGTCTTGGCATAATATTATACTGCGTTGAAACCGTAGTTGTTTCATGCATGATATGTAAGTTCGTTGCATAGATACTACAACATTCCATTGTCGCGATCTGTGGTTTTGGGGATCCTGTTTCTATGTTCTACGCATTGTGTTGTCTTGGCATGTACTGCGTTGACACCATTGTTGTGTCATGCAGGATATGTCAGTTCATCGTCGGCTGTCGTTGAAGATACGTCTTTCACCGCAGCTGTTCATACTAGAGACGTTGATTATAATATGTCTCAACGTGTTATTCGAATCCGGTTATTTTAATTGTAAGCCACTTTATAATTAATGTGATGTTGTTTCGCTCTATTCGAAGCAGTCATGTGATAAAGGTCTTACTTTATTTAATAGCTATCTGTAATCTACTGTAAGATAAACAATTGTCTGTGAGCTATTTCTAAGGCGATGTACTTTCGCTCGGTGTCAGTTATTTCACTGCTGTTTTCACGGTGACCTGTGCTCGTAAATATTGTTGAAAGTGCCATGCATATAATGACAATATCTTCTCAAAATATGAACTAATTGTGTGCAGCAAACAAGGTACAATGGTAAGTAATGAAACGCACCATTCATTATTATATACGTTGATTGTACCTGTGTTGAGTATACCGATAACTCATATTATTTAAGGTGTCTTAAATATCGCTATGCAATTACTATGTTTACTCTGATTGCAAATATATCAATCTGTTTCAATTTTATTTGTGTTTCTATTTCGAAAGTGCCATACTGTTTGGAACTGATGTTAATTAATGTTAACCTTTAGCATATTTGTTATCAGCATAACATCAAGTCTAGTGGTTCGTAGACCTACTTGTTTTCACCATGTACATATGTATAGTGTTCTTATCTGCCGGTGTGTTATAAGAAAACAATTGTTTTACCAAATAAACGGTTCTTTTTCTATATAGTGTTTGTGTCGGTGTGTCCGTTTGTGTGGATACGTTTGTGTGTGTGTGTGTGTGTGTGTGTGTGTGTGTGTGTGTGTGTGTGTGTGTGTGTGTGTTTGTTTGTTTGTTTGTTTGTTTCTTAGTTTGTTTGTTTGTTTGTTTGTTTGTTTGTTTGTTTGTTTAATAATTGCAAAGGTAATTCCTGTCTATAAAAAAGGTGAGAAAACAGTTTTTTCAGTAATTATAGGCCCATATCACTTTTACCAGCTATTTCAAAAATACTTGAAAAAATTATTTTTGAACAATTATCATCTTATTTAAGAGACTCTAGGCTTTTGTTTGATCATCAGTATGGTTTCAGACCGAAACATTCAACAGAATATGCGGCATTAGAATTAATAGATAGAATAATAACACAACTGGATAAAGATGAAATACCAATTAATATATATTTAGATCTCTCCAAGGCTTTTGATACAATTGATCATATAATTTTAATTGATAAATTGAAATATTATAGTGGACATGGAACAAATCTCAACTTATTCAGCAGCTACCTAGAAAATCGTAAACAATACACGGAAATTGACAATATCAAATCAAATACGTTATCAATAACAACAGGTGTACCACAAGGTTCAATTTTAGGACCACTATTATTCATCATATACATAAATGATTTTGCACAAGCTAGTAAAATGTTTAACTTTCTCATTTATGCAGACGACACAACTTTATCAAGTACACTAAATGTGTTCAGTGATAACACACATGACCGAAATTTAGAATCTTTAATAAACGAAGAACTTGTTAAAATAAATGACTGGCTCAAAATTAATAAATTATCACTAAATGTAGTAAAATCTAAATTTATGATATTTCAAAAGAAAAATATACAGATATTAAATCTGAAGATAGACAATATAAATATTGATCAAGTTAAGGAATTTAATTTCTTGGGTTTAATTATAGATACAAATTTCAACTGGAAAAAGCACGCTGAACAAATATCAAATGCGTGTTCTAAAAAACTTGGAATCTTAAACAAATTGAAACATATTTTACCTCTAGATATTAAAAAAAGATTATATAATTCATTAATAGTGCCACATATTAATTACTGCATCATGGCATGGGGCTTTGAATCAGATAGAATAATAAAGTTACAGAAAGCCCTGAGAATGATTACTTTAAGTAACTACATTTCCCACACTGAGCCACTGTACAAACAACTTAGCTTATTAAAAGTAGATGACATCCTTAAATTACAACAATTAAAATTTTACTATAAATATCTACACAATGACCTACCTTGCTATTTACAAAATTGGAGGTTTGTGTTTAAATATGAGGTACATGGTCATGATACAAGAGACAAAAATAAAATATACACTTATCAAATTAAACATGATTTTGCAAAGAAATGTCTCAGACATAATTTACCACTATTATTAAATAACCTTCCTGAAATAGTGAAAGAAAAACTTATGTCACATAGTAAACAGGGATTTGTAAATTATGTTAAACTGTATTTCTTACAAAGTTATGAAGTAACATGCACTAGACAAAACTGCTATGTATGTATGCAACATTAAGCATCTAAAACCACCTAAAAATTCATTCAATATTTATATTTAAAAACAGAGCCTTTTTACTTGAGATACAATAATGTTGTCAGCTGCGCACATGCATCTTCATATTATGTTTGTTTGGTGATTTTTTATTTTATTTTTTGGTTTGTTTCTTGAAGAATGTGTTCTAGATGAAGAAATTATTCTTGTACGTTAAATGTTCTGATAGGTGGTTCCTCGATAGCGACTAGCCCGGTCTTAGAGGAGTCTCCTGACCCCAGGTTGTATTGTTAATTATACGCATTATTACCATGTTTGGTATGATTTTTATGTTTGTATTGTTCTGATTATTTATGTATGACATGGATAACGTGTATGTATGTGAGTATTGTTTTGAAATAATTGTCAAATAAAAACAAATTCTTCTTCTGTAAAAATTCTTCTTTGTTTGCGTCTGTTTGTTTGTATGTGTGTGTGCGTTTGTTTGTTTGTTTGTGTTTGTTTGTGTGTGTGTGTGTGTTTGTGTGTGTGTGTGTGTGTGTGTGTGTGTGTGTGTGTGTGTGTGTGTGTGTGTGGGTGTGCGTGTGTGTGGGTGGGTGGGTGGGTGGGTGGGTGGGTGGGTGGGTGGGTGGGTGGGTGGGTGTAGTGTGTATGCGCTCGTCTGTGATTGTGCGTGCGTGCATGGACTAATGAACTAAGGCATCTCGCAGTTCATCCACGATTGCTAGGTTGTCGTGGCGGCGAAATCTAAACTTGTCGTATAACTCCACACAAAATATGTAAAAATTCAAATTTACTGTTGTTTATAAAATAAGAATTACGGCAGGATTAACTAGTATCCGTGAGGTGGCTGCATTGTTTAGCCCCACATGAAAAACACACAAATTAAATAAGGATACCTTTTTATCAAATAATACTGTATTACAAAAACTATTCAAAATTAAACTTATATTAACAGAAAGTAAATAGAAATACAATTTAAATTTACGACAGGATTAACCAGGTGTCCGTGAAGTGACAGCATTGTATAGATCACGCGAATAAATTAATATTCAAAAGCCGACAGACTCACCAGACTGTCTTCTCGGCATAGTTCCGCAGCCGACCGACAGTCGGTTAAGCGAGACTAGGCCTGTACATGCTGGACGACCGTATCACAAGTGTTTCAGATTTGACGATTGCTTCTTTTTGACGTCACATACACCACAGCCACACCGCCTACGCTTTAAAACAGACCGACTCTCCAATGACAGACGGTCTGCTTTAACCTTTAGACCTCAAATCGGCCGAGCCGGCCGGCTGTTTACTCCTCAAGTCGCCGTATCCGGCATGGTTTGATCTATTGCAGAGGCGCCCTCTGGACGATACGTTTGAAACACATTTACCTTGAAGGGTTAACATATCGGCAATGCATTGGCGTAACTGTATTATCATTATTGTGGTATTTGTAAGTGGTGTAACTTGCGGGACTGTTCTGTTGTTTACTTACTGGTGTTTCGACCGAGGCTGCCCGGGTTGGTAACGGAAACACTTGGCCGCTGTACTATGACTGGTCACTAGCTTCTCATATTGTCGAGTATGCTTCCACTGTATTCGAGTATATGCGACATTAATATCTAAAGTATAATAATAATTGGTACCAATATGTAGATAAGTACACTGTCTTTCAAATACATACAACTTGTAGTAGTAAGAAATGAAGATTAAACAAGTTACGTCACGTAATATGTCATGTTATAGTAAAATATTGATATACTTGCACATCTGTTGCATTATGGTCAACGTTTTTAATTAATGATAAAGCATATCTACATCCAATGTGAAGATAATTATATGCTCTTTAAAATAATGTTAACTTGCAATGATGGAAATTCAATAAGAAAAGACCTACGCCCCCAAAACGGACAATCCTATCATTTTTCGGAATCTGACCTACTTTTCTGAGGAACCAGGGGCTTTACAAAAAAATGGCTGAGGTCTACACTGTGGCTTCGTGTGGCTGCGGCTTGGCGGTTTCGACCTGCATCAGAATTACTGTTCCAGTTTTAAGGTAGGATACATTTATATTTTTCATAAAGTTATGTTATTCACAATTGAACTTCTTTTATAGAATATATTGGGTTTTTCAAATATATTTTACACGCAATTGTAAAGTAATACACACAGTTACGACATCCTACGACAGTTAGGATAGATAGGAGGAAGTTGGAGGGGGGAGGGGATAGGGAGGGGATAGGGAGGGGAGAGAGAGAAAGAGAGAGAGAGAGAGACAGACAGACAGACAGACAGACACAGAGACAGAGACAGAGACAGAGACAGAGACAGAGACAGAGACAGAGACAGAGACAGAGACAGAGACAGAGACAGAGACAGAGACAGAGACAGAGACAGAGACAGAGACAGAGGCAGAGACAGAGACAGAGACAGAGACAGAGACAGAGACAGAGACAGAGACAGAGACAGAGACAGAGACAGAGACAGAGACAGAGACAGAGACAGAGACAGACAGACGGACACACGCATAGAGGCAGAGACAGAGAGACAGAAAGAGAGACAGAGAGTCAGAGACAGGGTGAACACAGTAACGATGTGAACAGTGTAATACATGTGATCACGTCAGTGATCTCACAGAAATTGTACCTGCGATAATATTGGTCGTGTAGTTATGGAACGTGTATCTGCACACCACACTGTTATCGTGCACGATGTGCTAAGTGCGATAATATTGGTCGTGTAGTTATGGAACGTGTATCTGCACACCACACTGTTATCGTGCACGATGTGCTAAGTGTGATAATAGTGGTCGTGTAGTTATGGAACGTGTATCTGCACACCACACTGTTATCGTGCACGATGTGTTAAGTGTGATAATAGTGGTCGTGTTGTTATGGAACGTGTATATGCACACTGTTATCGTGCACGGTGTGTTATGTGTGATAATGTCGGTTGTGTTGATATAGCGTGTGTGTACACGCATTAGTACGGTCAAGACGTCTGTAGGTAGTGTGTACTGATGTGAATAGCAGACCAATGTCACATGTGCGGCGACACCAGATCAAGTTCACTTCCAGTAAAGACCAGATCACTTTCACCTCGAGTCAAAGCAAGTAACACAACAAGAAGGGGCTATTTCACCT
>OZ024863.1:50908235-50920735 GCA_964017155.1 Oasisia sp. SBJ-2009 | reverse complement strand
GAACTCGGAGTCTACTACGGGGAAAACCACAGTTAGTATCAGAAATAGAACAACATGTAAATCTGAGTGTAATCTGCATACAGGTGGTGACTTAAATTATGAAAAAAACAATTGTCACGTCAGTGCTGATATATGTTAAGTTAGTCACGCCTTGATCGTCATTCTTTATTTTGATAATTTCCGTGTCTGACTGAACAGTTTTCGCTCGTACAGCTGTTAAGTATAACAACTGCCTAAATAGGCATAATGCCCCAGTCATAGTGTCACGTTTTGGCCGCGCCGTTGTGCCCAGTTTCTGAACTTCACGCCACTAATTTCGGCAAGGTGCCGCGTTGTGCCACGTTGTCGCCACGTGCTAGCCACGCTGTCGCCTCGTTGTAGTCCCGCTGTGAAAATCAAAGTCGGATTATACCTCGCTGCCGCCACGTAGCGTCGCTGTCGCCACGTTGGCACGTTGTGCCTCCTTATGCCTCGTTATGCCTGGCCGCCGCCACACACCATAGCGTACCACAATGTATCGTAACGTACCACAACGTAGCAGAAACATGCACAACGTAGTACACGCGTTTTGCTCACGTTCTGTCACGTTTTTGCTACGTTGTAGCCACTTTGTACCACGTTGTTGCTACGTTGCAGTACGTTGTACCACGTTGTTGCCACGTTGTGGAAGGTTGTGGGAAACGCCAGCGACGTTTGAACATGTCCAAAATAGAAATGTCCAGTTCCAAAACGTAACACTATGACTGGGGTATTATAAATACGACAGGTCGACGCTAAGCCTTACCTGTATGTGTTTTGGAGGGCAGCAATTTCGAGCGTTCCCGAATTTCCGTTGAAATAGGCGGAGTGTTTGAATCTGCCGTTACCACCCCGGATTGCGACATTGTTTGAAAGGACGTAGATACCCTTGGTAGCATGGAAGCCTTTCTCAAAGTCCAGACAAGTGACACTCTTGTCGTTCACTGGGGGCGCTGGAAAGGGGGCATTCAATGAGGTTTCAGAATGTTTAACATGGTCACTATCCGTATCTAAGTTCCAAATGACAAGCGGAGAAGGAAACAGCTTATCGAGAACCCAACATTTGCAGCCACCCAGCCTTTCGTAGGGTTTCTCCTGTTCTTGTCAGATGTATTCGCACCGGTAGCAAGTATAATCTAGCAAACACATTAGCAAATACATTAGTTTACTGCTCTCTATCACAACGAATGTTATCTGATGCAAATACAATCTACACTGATCCTTCATAATGTCATGCCACGTCCTCTGAACATTTTATCATTTTGAATCGAGATGATTGTGCTTGTATACATTATTTATAGCAATTATTTTTATGTGAAATGAGAGTGTTCACGTAGGGGCTGTTAGATCGACGTATTAACCCTTATCAGCTTATTAGCGAGCTGGACAGAGAAAGACACATCATTCATTAATTTAGGAAAACGGTAAGTTCTTGTAATAACCAAATACGTAAGGTCATCATTATAAAACAAAACAGCTTTTAGCATTTAGCATGACTGATCAAACGAGCCAAGAGTACCGAAGACTGACGTGCCAGGAAGACGAAAGAACGGACCACCAAAGACCGGGTGGAAAGATGCCTGTAAAATAGTCTGTCGAGTCGGGCCGACCAGCAGGGCGACATGGAGGAAGACGATCACTAGCCATGCCGGCGACCCCACGCCTAAGGGAGAAGAAGATCAACCGAGCCAAGTGTCCGTGCGTAAAATGTACTTACGCCCAGGTTGGCTGCTGCGTGCACACCCACAGATGGACAGTTTGAATTCCGTTCCAGGGGCGCACGTGAGAACTCGGCCGGCCCACTTGTATTGCGCTGGATTACCCGGCACTGCCTCCCTTGCACAACCGGTCTGTGGTGCTGAAACAGAACATGTCATACATACGTGAACATTGCGTCAGTGGCCACGAAGAAGGTATATTCTGATTGTTGTTTTTGTGTATAGTGTCGGGAGAGAGGGAGCTACGTGGTGGCGTTGGTGGACTTTGTGGTCGTGTTGTTTTGTAATTATTTGTTTCGTGATGAAAATGATGATGGTGGTGATGACGTGATGTTTGTAGCGGCGTTGTTGGTGGTGTTGTTAGTGGTAGTGGTAGTGGTAGTGGTAGTGGTAGTGGTAGTGGTAGTGGTAGTGGTAGTGGTAGTGGTAGTGGTAGTGGTAGTAGTAGTAGTAGTAGTAGCAGCAGCAGCAGCAGCAGCAGCAGCAGCAGCAGCAGCAGCAGCAGCAGCAGCAGCAGCAGCAGCAGCAGTAGCAGTAGCAGTAGCAGCAGCAGCAGTAGCAGTAGCAGTAGTAGTAGTAGTAGTATTTGCTTTAGTAGTCGTAATCGCAGTAGTAGTGGCTGTAGCGGCGGCGGTGTTGGGGATGTGGTGACAACGAGAGTGTGAGTGTTGTTATCGATGGCGATGTTGACAATTGCGGGGAGATTTCGCAATCGGCAACAAAAGTGTCGGCGTCGTCAGTGACGGCGGCGACGACCGACGACACACACCTTTCGTTGTTGTCGTCGTTGTGTCGTCCACACAGTTCGGGATGCGGATACCGCAGGTTGTCTTGCGCTGGTCCCAGTGCGTGCATTTTGAACAGTTCCTGTGGACTGCATGCCAAGTACCTCCGTACTTCTGACACGCGTAGTAGCGACCGCAGTTACACTGGTCCTCGACGTAACCGAGGATGGAGGAGACAACGGTACAACGGAGACATGCGGCTGAAGCAAAGAAGTCAAGGCGTGAACAATATGGCGGCACCAGTATGTATAATGGGCATCACGCTAACGACGGTACTTTGAGCCTTCGCCGGGAAGGTCATTTCAGTCTACCGTGCGACTAGGGGGAACAATTATCGAGGCATTAAAGCGTCACTGTATTGTTAAACACATATTTGAACGAACGATCGAGTGGATATTATCCAACCGCCGCACGAACAAGTAACAATGTCAAGACGCTGCTGCTGCCGTTATAGGACCAACATAATTTTGCTGATGATTATGTTGTAGAGTTTGTGAGTAAGATACCTCAGCTTAGTGAGTCCACAACAAGTTTCTCAATTTCTTGCATGCGATCCTTTACGGTTCCTGGCTTAAGCACCAGGTAAAAGGGAACAACGGCTTCTAGCGTCTCTTCCAATAGACACAGGCAATGTGAGGTGAATAAAATTGCACATATTTCGGCACAGCGAGATGGCGAGAACACGTTGGGCTGGAAAACGAATCTAACAGACGGTTTCGTTTTATACCTGAAGCGTTGAAGTTAGGGTCGCAGCCACATTTATGCGTTTCGCGATCTACTCCCGTACAATCGGCACCACCATTCATAGGAGGAGGGTCGTCACAGATTCGGCGTCGATGCTGTACACCTTGTCCACACGGCACCGAACACTCTCCCCACTTCGTCCAGTGTGTCCATTTACCATCAACAACGGCTGTAATGGAACAACATGATGACAGTTATAGACGACACGAATTCGAAATCTCTACGTACATTAAGACTACCGAAACACGATAATTCTGGGGACCGTTAAATACTGCTACTTTTGGGGACCATGACAACGTTAGTGAACTTTTCACTAACGTTGTCAGCAACTGTTAAATCGGTTTTGCACAATTGATTTTGATTCTTAATATAGATCTTGAATAGCTGTCAACTGTGAACACGCCAAAACTGGTGTGTCGTGTATATAGTATTCTCGGTAATATGTGCGTTTTGAAAGAAAATCAGATAATTTAACAGCGGATTTTGCTTTAGAGTGAATTTTCCTTAAGACCTCTTTATCTTAGTGAAACGGTTCCATTATGTGTGACAATAATTAAATAGATAAACAAATACATACATAAAATAAAAAATTGTACATAAAATTCAAATAAATAAATACAATAAGAAAAAGTTAAATAAAATAATTATAACATATATGAAACAGACTAGAATAGTGTTCGTTTAAAAAGTAGTTTTGTACACATATATTTGTGGATGGTTCTGTTGATAGGAACAGAACAGCCGTTTTGAATATCAAGTGGTAATTTCAAACCAGACATGATGAAACTGCGTTGGTAATAGGCAGTTCCGATTTTTTTGTAGTTTCGGCTGAGAGGCATTTACAGTATTGCATTAATAATTATTTGATGTACACATATCATACAATGCCAACGACGCCGGGATGTAGCACAATGTGTAAGTGTCTCGTACCGATTTCGTCACACAACGGTCCCTTCCAGCCGAGTTTGCACGAGCACACGTAACTGTTGACGAGATCCCGGCAGTGCGCTCCGTTCATGCAAGGGTGGCTCGCACACTCGTCCACGTCTGCAAACCACACGTTGGATTACGCACATAAATGATTGCATCTGTTGCAATTTTCTGAACACACACTAAACCTGCATGGTCGACTGAATTGATGCCCAAATGTATGTCATCTATGCTTAGGCTTAGGAGTTGCAGCATCTGTTGCAATTTTGTGAACACAAACTAAACCTGCATGGTCGACTGAATTGATGCCCAAATGTATGTCATCTATGCTTAGGCTTAGGAGTTGCAGCATCTGTTGCAATTTTGTGAACACAAACTAAACCTGCATGGTCGACTGAATTAATGCCCGAATGTATGTCATCTATGTTTAGGGGTTGTCTATCGTTGGCTTAATTAGCACGATCCTTCAAAAAGTCGAAATAATGTACTTCTCTCTTTATACGTGTTATTATTATTAGTCTTCAATCCACTGAAGGTATCAGTCACATCAAGACAAAACTCGTCCATCAGTCCATATTCACTTATGATAATTCTAACTGTGACAATAACGACTGATTATAGATCCCGAATTAAAAATGAGTTAATCGTTCATTTTTATGGGTTTTTTCCAAAGCAACGTTGTGCATGGACGCCGCCGTGTGCGGGTGGATGCTGCATCAATATTTTCTGTTATTGTAAATTGAATTTGAAATGACACGACCAGAACGACTGATGTTATTTATAAACATGCGCCACAAACTGAACTACCATGCTGTCTGCTATCCTATCCACGGTACATGATCTGACTGAATAGAGTAAAATTTACCCATACAACGGAGGCAAGACGTTCGAAGAACAAATAACATCACGTACTGGTCTGACAGCGAGCTCCCGCGAAGCCGGCCACGCAGCTACACGTGTAGGTGTTCAGTTGTGGCGTGCAAGTTCCCCCGTTTTTGCAAGGGTGACTCTGGCAGTGGTCGATCACTGAAGTAACGACACAGAGGAGAAAATGAAACACACGCTCCTGCTGGTGTTGCATAGAACATGTATACGAACCCATGCAGGCTAGGCACCGGGAACGGATACGTACCACATTCTTAATTGCAATTGAAACAAAGTTGTTTCTTTATAAATATGATTTAGAGGTTTTGTAAATATAAAAATCTAATAATTCAAAAACAGTTAGGACGCGGGTGGATTGGTGAACGGTCAATTTGGAAATAAACTGGAATAATTAATTTCGTACTCCACAGTAACGGCTAAATGTGGACACATTCTACTTTATATAATATACATTGTCAGCTGTGTGTACAAACGTATGATTATTGTATGGTCTAACGAAGCAGTCAAATAATTGACGTATGGTATGTTATAATCGGGGGTTTGTTCACCAGAAAAAAATGGAACCTTCTGTATATGCCCCAGTAATTACTTGTACAACTATGTCACTTGAAGATGTATATTCATGTCAGTGTATCACTGAAATGTATTAGCTTTTCCAATGTTTCTGGATGAGCGTGGAGTGGGGCCATCAGTCGAATCTAAACGCATCTGCATGACTGGATTATTTTATATTTACTGAGCCCCTGATAATGTTCATCTTGGAATGGTCACATTGCAGAGCCAGAAGTAGTATAATGAATCTTGTATATCGGCTGCGGTAATGTAACATACGTTAGGCTGCGTACGGAAAACGCAAGCGTTTATACCGAATGTGGTTGTGAAAAGGTGTCACAAACGATATGGTGTATACGATGACTACGCGAGAAAGGAGATTGGCATACTTGTTTCGCAGTCAGTGCCGGTGTATCCAGTGGCACAGGTACACTTGTAGGAGTTCAAACGGTCCACGCATTTTGCACCGTTTTTGCATGGATTGGGGTCGCATTCGTTGATCTCTGTAATTGTAAACTTACATCGTCAACGTTTTATCCAATCACACATTTTGCTCGTCAATTAACAGATGAGGCACGTGTTGCATTTACCTTGGTGGTATTTTCAGAAACGACAGTATACAGTCTGTGATACATAACAGTGGGAAATATGCAGTGACGCGAAACGTATTCTTGCCCGAAAACAGTATTAAAATAAACGATTAACCTATATATATATATATATATATATATATATATATATATATATATATATATATATATATATATATATGATGATGATTGGTAATAGTATCTAAATTGCATTGACCAGCTGATGTGTCCAGTGTCGTTAAACACAGATGTGTAGACTGATTAAAGGCAAATTACCCGTGTTACACACGCCTCCTGGCATGTAACCCGCAACACATTTGCAGGTGAAGCTACCGAGATGGTTCATACAGGTTCCGCCGTTTTTGCAAGGTCTAACGGCGCAGTTGTCGAAAACTGAAAAATTATAGCAATATCCAAATGATGTGAAATATCTGTGTAATGTGGAAATGTCACTTAATAGATGCACCGCTAATCTCCAGGAGATATAAACTGTAGAAAAGCGAGGAAAATGAACTGACAGTCAAGTGAAGGCTACGTTTTACAGAGTCATTTTCGCAGGTCATTCGAATGTCAACAATTTGATGTGTGTGGGATACTTTGAGATTAGAAACAGTAATCGGAAGGGAATAAAAGTGTAGCGTGAACGTAAGGTATATACGGAAAGACAATAAGATCCAAAAGAAAAAGTAAATAGCTAATAAAAACACGTATCAACTTGACAGGACAGTTGAATGGCGCATGGGCTAGTGTCGTAGGAATGTTGTACCATAGACGTATCATATATTGACTGATACAGAGAATTTAATATATTGAGAAATAATATAATCAAGTGAATTTAATAGATGCGTTATCCAACAAAGTTTACATATACTTCATATTTAACGAGATGCATAGTTGCATGTCAGTGAGGGTGTCTTACCTTCATTGCAAGTGTCGCCTGTGTATCCGGCAGTACAGGAGCATTCAAACTTGTTCACTTTGTCGGTACACTTCGCGCCGTGCTTGCACGGATTGGGGCTGCAATCGTCGATATCTGACCGAGACAGAGAAGTCAAAACTTACGACATCACCATATTGTGATAATCACAATACATTTTCAACTGGAGTTACATATAGTATAATGGAGTTATATAATATTGGCAAACGTGCTTTCTCTGTGGCTGCGCCAACAATTTGGAATCAACACCCTATCAATTTCTAAGATCATCCGTAACTTAAGCTATGTGATATCCGATGTAGTATGTGAATTATATAATTAAATTAACCATATTATCAAAGTATTCTCACCATTTTCGCAATCATCGCCATCGTATCCGGGATCGCATTTGCAGTGATAGCCGTTGATTTTATCCTCGCAATTGCCTCTACCACTGCAGGTCACACTTTCGCACTCGTTGATATCTAGACATTAAATATGACATTGACGATATTATTAACCTATATCATCTGTATTTAACACTTCAAATGCAAAACTATTAATTTCTAAGATCATTCGCTATTTTAGCCATACCATATCCAGTGTGGTTGTAGCTGAATACGACGCCAAATTCCTGGCTGGAGGACATTTTTAAATGTCCAAAAACAGAAATTATTGCTGTTAAATTTCGAAAACGCGGTAAATATTTTGGAAAACGGGAGTAGCCAAAATAGTCATAATTTAATGTTATATGTCTAGATAATTGTCGCATTTATTGCATTTTTAATCACTAGATGCACCCACGTAAAACGAATTCAAACGCTGTGCTGTGGCGAATAGTGTCGGAGGAATGTTGTACTATAGACGTATCATACATTAACTGATACTAAGAATTTAATATATTGAGAAATAATATAATCAAGTGAATTTAATAGATGCGTTATACAACAAAGTTTACATATACTTCATATTTAACGACATGTATAGTTGCATGTCAGTGAGGGAGTCTTACCTTCATTGCAAGTGTCGCCTGTGTATCCGCCAGTACAGGAGCATTCAAACTTGTTCACTTTGTCGGTACACTTCGCGCCGTGCCTGCACGGATTGGGGCTGCACTCGTCGATATCTGACCGAGACAGAGAAGTCAAAACTTAAGACATCACCATATTGTGATAATCACGATACATTTTCAACTGGAGTTACATATAGTAGGCCCTATAATGGAGTTATATAATATTGGCAAACGTGCTTTCTCGGTAAATATATATATATATATATATATATATATATATATATATATATATATATATATATAAAATAAAAATTAAAATATTGATACACGACCTTTCTATCATCTCCGTTAGAGCTACTGCTCAAATTTGCGTTATACTTTTATGGATAAATGTTACTCACCGGTTTCACAGTCATCTCCAGTGTATCCGGCAATGCATGTGCAGCTGTGTCCGTTGACCTTGTCAGTACATATACCGCCATTTTTACACGGGTTGGGACTGCATTCGTCGATATCTACAAATACATATTTATAAGTGGGTAATATCTACTAGTGAACCAACATTGACTTTCCAAAATTGTCAAAACAATATTATAACACAATAATTTGAAACATGATGAATATTGAGCGGATTAACGAGACATTCTTACTCTTCACAAATATACAAATAGAATCAAAACGAAGTGGTCATATCAAGCCGATGGCAACATCTATCTTGACACTCAGATACTAAAGCATGTCGCTGTTCGATTGCTCCACAAGCTAGACGGGTCTTGCTTCATACTAAACTCGATTGATTGGTTCACGTTGATCGGCTTTTTGTTATCAAAGTTTTTTCTTAATAGTCAAGTCCCTATATGGAAAATACCCCCTCAACCCCCAACAAATTGCTACAAAAGGTTTCTCAACTGATTCTGGTAGGGCTTAGTGTACTTTATAACATTTACCAAAGTAAATTAACTTTGAAAAGTTTTTTTTCAAGATGGCGTCCAAGATGGAAAACGTATACTGCGTTTAATCTAAGTACGCCATGATGAGGATGGGCATGATTGCTAGATGTTATATTTCTATGCTACCAAGAATACATTTTCTAACCGATTTGGCAGTTATTTCCGGTGTATATTCATGTCAGTGTATCACTGAAATTTATTAGCTTTTCCAATGTTTCTGGATGAGAGTTGAGTGGGGCCATCAGTCGTATCCAAACGCATTTGAATGACTGGATTATTTTGTATTTACTGTCGCAGGTCATTCGAATGTCAACAAGTTGATGTGTGTGTGATACTTTGAGATTAGAAACAGTAATCGGAAGGGAATAAAAGTGTAGCGTGAACGTAAGGTATATACGGAAAGACAATATGATCCAAAAGAAAAAGTAAATAGCTAATAAAAACACGTATCAACTTGACAGGACAGTTGAATGGCGCATGGGCTAGTGTCGTAGGAATGTTGTACCATAGACGTAACATATATTGACTGATACAGAGAATTTAATATATTGAGAAATAATATAATCAAGTGAATTTAATAGATGCGTTATCCAACAAAGTTTACATATACTTCATATTTAACGAGATGTATAGTTGCATGTCAGTGAGGGTGTCTTACCTTCATTGCAAGTGTCGCCTGTGTATCCGCCAGTACAGGAGCATTCAAACTTGTTCACTTTGTCGGTACACTTCGCGCCGTGCTTGCACGGATTGGGGCTGCAATCGTCGATATCTGACCGAGACAGAGAAGTCGAAACTTACGACATCACCATATTGTGATAATCACAATACATTTTCAACTGGAGTTACATATAGTATAATGGAGTTATATAATATTGGCAAACGTGCTTTCTGTGTGGCTGCGCCAACAATTTGGAATCAATACCCTATCAATTTCTAAGATCATCCGTAACTTAAGCTATGTGATATCCGATGTGGTATGTGAATTTTATAATTAAATTAACCATATTATCAAAGTATTCTCACCATTTTCGCAATCATCGCCATCGTATCCGGGATCGCATTTGCAGTGATAGCCGTTGATTTTATCCTCGCAATTGCCTCTACCACTGCAGGTCACACTTTCGCACTCGTTGATATCTAGACATTAAATATGACACTGACGATATTATTAACCTATATCATCTGTATTTAACACTTCAAATGTAAAACTATTAATTTCTAAGATCATTCGCTATTTTAGCCATACCATATCCAGTGTGGTTGTAGCTGAATACGACGCCAACTTCCTGGCTGGAGGACATTTTTAAATGTCCAAAAACAGAAACTATTGCTGTTAAATTTCGAAAACGCGGTAAATATTTTGGAAAACGGGAGTAGCCAAAATAGTCATAATTTAATGTTATATGTCTAGATAATTGTCGCATTTATTGCATATTTTAATCACTAGATGCAACCACGTAAAACGAATTCAAACGCTGTGCTGTGGCGAATAGTTTCGATGGAATGTTGTACTATAGACGTATCATACATTAACTGATACTAAGAATTTAATATATTGAGAAATAATATAATCATGTGAATTTAATAGATGCGTTATACAACAAAGTTTACATATACTTCATATTTAACGACATGTATAATTGCATGTCAGTGAGGGAGTCTTACCTTCATTGCAAGTGTCGCCTGTGTATCCGCCAATACAGGAGCATTCAAACTTGTTCACTTTGTCGGTACACTTCGCGCCGTGCTTGCACGGATTGGGGCTGCACTCGTCGATATCTGACCGAGACAGAGAAGTCAAAACTTAAGACATAACCATATTGTGATAATCACGATACATTTTCAACTGGAGTTACATATAGTAGGCCCTATAATGGAGTTATATAATATTGGCAAACGTGCTTTCTCGGTAAATATATATATATATATATATATATATATATATATATATATATATATATAAAATAAAAATTAAAATATTGATACACGACCTTTCTATCATCTCCGTTAGAGCTACTGCTCAAATTTGCGTTATACTTTTATGGATAAATGTTACTCACCGGTTTCACAGTCATCGCCAGTGTATCCGGCAATGCATGTGCAGCTGTGTCCGTTGACCTTGTCAGTACATATACCGCCATTTTTACACGGGTTGGGACTGCATTCGTCGATATCTATAAATACATATTTATAAGTGGGTAATATCTACTAATGAACCAACATTGACTTTCCAAAATTGTCAAAACAATATTATAACACAATAATTTGAAACATGATGAATATTGAGCGGATTAACGAGACATTCTTACTCTTCACAAATATACAAATAGAATCAAAACGAAGTGGTCATATCAAGCCGATGGCAACATCTATCTTGACACTCAGATACTAAAGCATGTCGCTGTTCGATTGCTCCACAAGCTAGACGGGTCTTGCTTCCTACTAAACTCGATTGATTGGTTCACGTTGATCGGCTTTTTGTTATCAAAGTTTTTTCTTAATAGTCAAGTCCCTATATGGAAAATACCCCCTCAACCCCCAACAAATTGCTACAAAAGGTTTCTCAACTGATTCTGGTAGGGCTTAGTGTACTTTATAACATTTACCAAAGTAAATTAACTTTGAAAAGTTTTTTTTCAAGATGGCGTCCAAGATGGAAAACGTATACTGCGTTTAATCTAAGTACGCCATGATGAGGATGGGCATGATTGCTAGATGTTATATTTCTATGCTACCAAGAATACATTTTCTAACCGATTTGGCAGTTATTTCCGGTGTATATTCATGTCAGTGTATCACTGAAATTTATTAGCTTTTCCAATGTTTCTGGATGAGAGTTGAGTGGGGCCATCAGTCGTATCCAAACGCATTTGAATGACTGGATTATTTTGTATTTACTGTCGCAGGTCATTCGAATGTCAACAAGTTGATGTGTGTGTGATACTTTGAGATTAGAAACAGTAATCGGAAGGGAATAAAAGTGTAGCGTGAACGTAAGGTATATACGGAAAGACAATATGATCCAAAAGAAAAAGTAAATAGCTAATAAAAACACGTATCAACTTGACAGGACAGTTGAATGGCGCATGGGCTAGTGTCGTAGGAATGTTGTACCATAGACGTAACATATATTGACTGATACAGAGAATTTAATATATTGAGAAATAATATAATCAAGTGAATTTAATAGATGCGTTATCCAACAAAGTTTACATATACTTCATATTTAACGAGATGTATAGTTGCATGTCAGTGAGGGAGTCTTACCTTCATTGCAAGTGTCGCCTGTGTATCCGCCAGTACAGGAGCATTCAAACTTGTTCACTTTGTCGGTACACTTCGCGCCGTGCTTGCACGGATTGGGGCTGCAATCGTCGATATCTGACCGAGACAGAGA
>OZ024863.1:50880735-50890735 GCA_964017155.1 Oasisia sp. SBJ-2009 | reverse complement strand
AGACACATTCGGGCGATGGCGAGTTTTTGCACTTCTGCGGATTCTGTGCCGCCAGTTGTTGACAGTTGTCTTGGAAGCACAACCCTTTGACACTCTCCACAGGTATGCTCCGATCGTACCGTACGTCAGACGAGTCTGGCAAATCTGCAAGACACACAACACGGCTTATGTGTGCACGTTTGTCTTTTGCCGAGAAACAAACGTCGTCTGTCAACTATTCGAGCACGCCTGCAACTGGTTGACACCAGAAGCTGGACAGACCGTGGAAGACACGGAGAGGCAAAACCATTACATACACGAATACGCGGCTTCCTCTATTGATGACAGAACGGAGCATAGAGCAGAAGATTGATGGCGGACTTTCGTGAACGTCAGCAGCCCAAACTACTGGCAGATTTTCTGACACATCACTACTTTCGCGTATACATTGTTTTCCAGAATTCGTGCGATATAATCCAATTTAATAGCGCGTTATCTTCATAAGTTATTGAACTGTATCTTGGTTCGACGCCAAACATATCCTATGTAAATCTAAGTGAGTGGTACTACCAATTTGGTGTTACAAAAAACGAATGTTCGACGTACTGTCTCAGAATTCATTATATTGGGATGGTAATGAATTAGTTTTGGATGACATCTGGAAATTAATATAGATAACAAGTGACTGATATTCTATGTTAATGTTAATTATTTTACGCACTTGTTAAATGGTCATAAACGTGTACAGTCACGTATCAGAGTATAGTTTCGTTCTTGATGCTGGTGTATAAATATAGGCGTACCTCGTCGGCAGCGCATTTTGCTACAGGGTTCTTGTCGTTGCACGCCTGCGTGTGATAGCCAACGTTATTGTCCTTTTGCACCGGTACGTTGTTGCAAGAGAAACACATCGTCTGAGTAGGTCTACCTGAAAATGAACGAGATTGTGCACATTGTCTCGTATCACAAGCACAATAAATTGCCATACGTAGAAACAGTAATAAAAATTATTGGATATTGACATACGTAAGGTGGCCTACCTCTATTCTCTTACAGATGATGACACCAGATCGGAATGAATTTATAAAACACGTCTTAGGGTTTTTATAATATGGAATAATTTCAAGTAAGAAATTTATATTTCACCCATAAAATGTTGCACATCGTCAGTTGCACAGAGTTCAAGTAAGCAGCATGACACTGACACTGACACTGACACTGACACTGACACTGACACTGACACTGACACTGACACTGACACTGACACTCACACTCACACTCACACTCACACTCACACTCACACTCACACTCACACTCACACTCACACTCACACTCACACTCACACTCACACTCACACTCACACTCACACTCACACTCACACTCACACTCACACTCACACTCACACTCACACTCACACTCACACTCACACGCCTGTGAAAGGGCGACAGAAGATGGAAAGGGAGAGAGAGAGAGAGAGAGAGAGAGAGAGAGAGAGAGAGAGAGAGAGAGAGAGAGAGAGAGAGCGAGAGAGAGAGAGAGAGGGGGGAGAGAGCGAGAGCGAGAGCGAGAGCGAGAGCGAGAGCGAGAGCGAGAGCGAGAGCGAGAGCGAGAGCGAGAGCGAGAGCGAGAGCGAGAGCGAGAGCGAGAGCGAGAGCGAGAGCGAGAGCGAGAGCGAGAGCGAGAGCGAGAGCGAGAGCGAGAGCGAGAGCGAGAGCGAGAGCGAGAGCGAGAGCGAGAGCGAGAGCGAGAGCGAGAGCGAGAGCGAGAGCGAGAGCGAGAGCGAGAGCGAGAGCGAGAGCGAGAGCGAGAGCGAGAGCGAGAGCGAGAGCGAGAGCGAGAGCGAGAGCGAGAGCGAGAGCGAGAGCGAGAGCGAGAGCGAGAGCGAGAGCGAGAGCGAGAGCGAGAGCGAGAGCGAGAGCGAGAGCGAGAGCGAGAGCGAGAGCGAGAGCGAGAGCGAGAGCGAGAGCGAGAGCGAGAGCGAGAGCGAGAGCGAGAGCGAGAGCGAGAGCGAGAGCGAGAGCGAGAGCGAGAGCGAGAGCGAGAGCGAGAGCGAGAGCGAGAGCGAGAGCGAGAGCGAGAGCGAGAGCGAGAGCGAGAGCGAGAGCGAGAGCGAGAGCGAGAGCGAGAGCGAGAGCGAGAGCGAGAGCGAGAGCGAGAGACAGAGACAGAGACAGAGACAGAGACAGAGACAGAGACAGAGACAGAGACAGAGACAGAGACAGAGACAGAGACAGAGACAGAGACAGAGACAGAGACAGAGACAGAGACAGAGAGAGGGGGTTAGAGAAAATAGAGAATGAGTGAGTGAGTATATATTATATATATATATATATATATATATATATATATATATATATATATATATATATATATATATATATATATAAGTGAGTGAGTGAGTGAGTGCGTGAGTGAGTGAGTGAGTGAGTGAGTGAGTGAGTGAGTGAGTGAGTGACTGATTGAGTGAGTGAGTGAGTGAGTGAGTGAGTGAGTGAGTGAGTGAGTGAGTGAGTGAGTGAATATATATATATATATGTGTGTGTGTGTGTGTGTGTGTGTGTGTGCGTGCGTGCGTGCGTGCGTGTGTGTGTGTGTGTGAGTATATATATATATATACTCACTCACTCACTTATATGTGTATATATATATATATAAATATATATATATATATATATATATATATATATATATATATACCGGGAACCATTGCATACTCTCTCTAACACTAGCGACATTTTAGTTGCACCGTCAACTTACCTGGACAACAGACTTGCATGCGATACTTGGTCGTGCTGTTCGCCAGACGGAAGCACTGGAACAGTGAAGACGCCTCGATCCGTTCAGGCAGATGGTCAAGCCGCATCCACGTCTGGCATTCCTGCCGCAGAACCTTGTCGTACCAGAGCGTCATCTGACCGATCATGTCACCACAGGACGCGGCCGTGTCGAACTGCCAGTGACTGATCACTTTTGTCTGTCCGTTGGCGCAGGTAACTTCAGAAAAGAGAACACAACTTTTACACGTCGTCCTCCAAATAGTTCGTCCACTCGTTTTGCTATGATAAACGGAGTATGTCGAATCGTGTTGCTATGTTAATTAAATGTTGCATTGTTCTTGAAACTAGAATCTATCTTTGTGTAGAACGCAAACCGGCCGCCGCTTTGGAGTGATTGATAAGCACGGCTTGGGGTTCGTAATTTCTATTGTTTTCTTCAGCGGAATGAAAGCAAAACGTTCGCTTCATATACCACGTTGTTTGCAGTATCACACGCCAGTTTATTTAATCGCGGAGCTTTTCATAATTTATCAACGCGGTCGTAATGTTTCTATATTGAAGTCAATAAATTCAGCGAATAATTGTAATAATTAGTTGGGTGACTGAGTCGATGTAACAAAACAAACTGCCTCTCGTTCATGACAAAACCGATTATAAATATATTTTAAAAATTATATTATTAATTATAATTATTTAAATGTTTTCACGCGTAAAGGATAAATTAATCGGCATTTTGCTCTCTTCCGAACTCATATCATCGGCATTTTGCTCTCTTCCGAACTCATATCAAGCGCGACATGTCCAGGCGTAAATGTTTAGAGAACAAAAGCTAAACTATCACCACATTCGCGTAATCATAAATAATATTATACAAATGCTAAATTTGTATAATATATAATGTTGTATATCTACATATGTTAGTAGTAACATAATAAATTACATAGTAGACCTGAGCTACCAATAACTTCATTTATAATGATATCATCACACGCAGCTAAGAAGGAACAACGAAAGGCTAAAAACGCACATAAAATCTATGAAATAGGCGTAATTAACATACATTAATAAAGGCAGGTAACTACCATGTAGACATAAATATAACAAGCTACGATATTAACATGTTTTCATAAATGATTCGTTGTACATAATCTCATTTTGTGCCAAGGCGAACTTGAGATATTTGCAATACTCACATACAGCTTCCACGACTCCGGGAAGGAACGTAGCCGACAAGGCCACAGCCAGAGCTAACATTGCTCGATTCATTGTCGTCAACCCCTGCAATGGTGTCATCATTCTTCTAATCATTTGTTTTCATGATTTTAGCATAGGCATTCGTGAAAAACCAACAAAGATGACAAAAATAACAACGTATGGGATCAGAACAGTATCGGCGAACCATTTCATGTATCTTTGGAATATGTTAAAGTCACGCGATTTATTCATTCGTTTATCATGGACAAAGGTTATGCACATCCTTGACCACATCATGATGAAATTAAGTCGATTATAATGCTATGGAAATAGTTATTATCGATTAATAATAAAAATGTAATTGTTGTTATTATTATTATTATTATTATTACTGCTATTATATTAGGAGTAGTAGTAACAGCGGTATTAATAATTAATTCAATCAATAAAATGTCACTAATAAGTATTTATATTAAAAGATCATCAAGAATAAAATCCCTAAAATAAATATCCTGTCATACATTGATAACGTAATTCACAGCATGGTTTTGGCCGTATGTCACAACGCAGCTGAAGACTTATTTCTCTCATCAACCCTGGTTATGATATTGTGAAAACAACACTGGGAGAAAAACAAACAGGTTCTCGTTTTAAAACTTTCGAAGATCAGCCGTCATTAAACAACCTTTTCTTAACTTCTTTCATTGTGCACTGCTTATGCCAGAATTACCAAGTCAGAGATTTCAAGCAGGTTTATCTTTAAGTCTACAATAACAAAATGGGGGGGACCTCAAGGCACTATTTTGCGACCACTGTTTTTCATTGTGTTAATGAACGACATGTCCATGAACACAAGAACAATAAGCAATGTGGCGTATGCTGGCGATTCCACCACCAGTGCCTGCGGCAAGAACGTACAGGAAATCGAACTCAAGCTATACAACGACCTGCAGGAAATCTTCAATCTGTGTGACGAAAATATGATTGTCATCAATTAAAAAAAAACGAAGATCATGATCGTCACGACCCGTCAAAAGTGGCAACACCCTGACAAAAAGGATATCATTATATAAGGGAGACAAACTCCATGTAGTCGAAAGTGAGAGGCTACTTTGGCTTCAAGTGGATCATTTCCTCACCTAGTCACTAGACACACAACACGATTGCCGGAAAACTCGCACTTCTGTGCAGGATAAAAAATACCTTCCATATCAGGCATGGAAACGTTCTACAACAGCTACGTTCTACCACACATGGACTATTGCAGCACACCCTGGTGCAATGCAAACTCACTAGAGCGCATTTACAAACTACAAAGACGTGCCGAATAATAACAGACTGCATACCGGGCTCCAATTGATTCACTGTCTGTTGAAACCATTAAACTGGCTGCCACTACCGGAGCTCGTGAGACACAGACAGTCACACTTGGTATACAAAGCAGTGAGTGGGTTAGCTCCAGATGATATGTGTGCCTTGTTCAAATCGGTCTCAAACATTTCGACCAGAACAACGCGGGAAAATGTAAGAGGGGACTTGCGCACGGACCAACGTCTTCAAGAACTCTACTGCTGTAAGTGGTGCACAACATAATATGGAATGGCTTAGATCTAGTAATAAGAAACTCTCTCTCTCTCTCTCTCTCTCTCTCTCTCTCTCTCTCTCTCTCTCTCTCTCTCTCTTCTCTCTCTCTCTCTCTCTCTTTCTCTCTCTCTCTCTCTCTCTCTCTCTCTCTCTATGTGTGTGTGTGTTTGAGGACGTATATTCATAATGTTTTCAATTAGACAACAGTGATGTCTTAGTATGTTTATTAATGCTATTTATCCTGTTTTATAATTTATTATTTTTTATTCTAATTTTTATTTATTCACTATATTTTAATCCATCAAGCAATTTATTAGGCAGTCAGTTGTTTAGTGTATGTACATTTGCAAGTTAGCAATCACGACCTTTTGGGAAATAAAATGTACATTTTCTAAGGTTATCGTGAATAAATAATGTTTATTATTATTAACTCGCGATTCCCGTAAATTGTGTCTGACTTACCCGAGCGACCAAGTAGTGTGTTCTCCGTGCGGTTCCTCCAAGTGAGCGTTCAACTTTCCAGTCGAACGTGAGCCTGTTGCTAGCGTCCGGCGGAACAACCCCACCCTGTCAGCCACCCCTTCATATATACCCAACGCCGATTTGCATACGTTACGTCACGTCCGAATTGAATATGGCAGCTCGCTGAGATCGCAGACATAAATCGGACACTGCGCAATCTCCAGCGAAAGGCGACAATCCCATTTGATGAGTTATTGATGAGTTGACGTCATTCGCTGTCAGCACGACCTTATATAATTACGGGGTACCATTCTTACCCGATGGCTGGTCGCAATCATTCACACCCGCAACGCGTCGTAAAAATGCCGAACGACCAGCCCCGCAACCAATCCCAAGAAGCGCTCCCATTCGTCAGAATTGCGATCATCAACTATTACTCGGGTACTCCCAGCGCTCCTGATAGCAACAGGGTAGCGTCGCGATTTATTTTGATGTCGTTGTGGGTGTCACAAACAAATGAAGTCGTTCTTATCTCATGGTCATGCTGACTAATTATTAACGCCTGTTTATTGCGTAAAGGTCCAGGGCTTTGAGCAAATGGTAGGTCTTTGAAAAGTAATGCGGTTTTGAATACCATACATTTTGTAATAATAAACCACTTAAACATGCACTGAACAAATTGTTTGTTAATTCACAAGAGCTTCGCTGGTGTTTTCATGACGTGATGAGTTTCCCACGACGCCGGTGCAATGATGTTACGGCACCACATTGAATCACACTTAGATGTTTTATTGAAATTATTGCGATGGTGTTGGGAAACGTCCCAGGAGTCTCAAACCATGAAACCGACTTAATGATGCAGACATTGCGTACAGGGCCGTGGTCTTGTAGAAAAGGTAGATTTTATCCAAACATTGAACGTGTATGAAAATATTTATAAAATAGTGTTTACAGTTAAGAATGATAAAAGGACTAGTGTACGTGAAGGAAAAGTAGTGAATAAACAGTGTAGATTAAAATTAATATCAGAAGCAATACTTTATCACAGACGATTATTAGTTGATGGGGGACATTATTATTACCTACATATTTTATTATTATTGCAGTGTGAACATATTCTAAAACAAATTGGAAATATATCTTACCAAGGGCGAGATACACATTGATTAAACACGTTGGACTCGTTAAATCTTATCCGTCCTTGTCCATTTTCCATCTAGATTGATATTTCTAGACGGCAATCTTGTTCAGTATTGGTAAATATTGGTAAATCTTGTAGTTAAAGAGCACGACTGTTTATCGACAGATTGGAGGTTAGATTAATCTTTAGCCATTTGCACAGTTTCTTTGAATGGATATTTTGTTATGTGATATTTCCGTTCTTATTAGCTGTGTCTTTCGGAAAAGCACACGTGTCAAACTTACCGACCGCGGAGGGACTCATGTTTTCTTTATTTTATAATCTTACTATCTCCCAAGAGTGTGAATTGTCTGACACCACAATAGTTGTGTGATATATTTGAATGAAATAGACACGCCTACCAGAAATACCTCTCAGCCCAAACCTCCCAAATTCAGAACTGCCATTCCGTCCATCCTTTAAGAAGTCACTTCACAAAATATTATTATGTATGAAAGGCTCGGCCATCACATAGAGTGCATACTAAGAGTGCCGAACGAAACAAATCGTCTTCTAGCTATATACCGCTGTAGTGCCGAAAAATATGGCCCACTACCCAACCAAATATTTTCCGTATAAAGTGCAGCAAAGTAATTATACTACATGATGTATGAATAGCTTGGCCATTTAGTTAAAATTAATCATCAATTTAAAAGACAACTCCTCACCTATCCCCTGACTGTAGCGCGATGTTTGCAGTGCAACTTTTCTTTATTTATGAGAAGTGATCAATCTACCAGTTTCTGCCTATAGTAGTTAGAACCTCTTGGGAAAATCAATAATATATTATATATTACCATATAAGAGAATAGGAAAACATACGTCTTAGTGTCACTCATCACAAAGACGTACACTTTATAATAAGTACACCAGTTATGCTACAAAGTCGCCGGACCTGTTTTAAAATGTATAATACAAATATGTATATTTAACAAATCATCAAGCGCTTATGTAGCATACTTTACTATCGCGCATTCAACTAGTAGTGTATCATGTGTCAATGGTAGAGCGAGCGTCAGTATTAACGTAATGTCCCACAACATGTTCTACAGAGCCTTTCACAGTATCAACATTGCATCATTTATGACTTATATAATTACATCCGACCTTGTCACACATCCTAAAGAACATGTATCAGAACTATACAAACAGTACCATCAAATACTGAAGACATTGCTTGACAAACATGCACCCGCTAAATCCAAATCTGTGTCACAAAAGCCGCCAGCTCCATGGATGACCCCGGAAATAATCCAATCTAAACGGCCCCGTCGCTATCTGGAACGTGTTTGGCGTAAATCTCGTTCATCCTTAGACAGGTCACGCTACACACGGCAATGTCATCTATGTAACCGACAAATGTCAAAAGCAAAGTCGTATTATTACGAAAACATGGTCGCAAATAACTCTGCTACACCAAAACAGCTATGGAAATGTATCAATCAGATTTTACACAGGCGGCCTGCTCCTTCTCTACCAACCCATGCATCAATCAAGTCACTTTGTAACTCTTTCTCAAGTCATTTTAAAGACAAAATCAGCCTGATACATTCAACCTTCACAGATCACACCTCAGACACTATAAATGCCGACTCTCCACAACTAAATTCTAAACTCACGTCGTTTGAACCAGCCACAACTACTGAAGTGAAAAAAATTATCATGTCATCCCCAAATAAATCCTGTGATCTTGACCCACTTCCGACCATACTACTGAAAGCATGCCTTGACGTTTTAATTAAACCAATAACAGATATAATAAATGCATCACTCTGCTCCGGCTTATTCCCTGAAGACTTTAAATGTGCACATGTAAATCCAATTCTTAAGAAGACAACTCTGTCAAAAGAAGATCTAAACAGCTACAGACCTATTTCTAACCTTAGCTTCATTTCCAAAATACTCGAAAAGGTTGTTGTAAATCGACTTACTTCTCACATCAACATAAATGGTTTAACCAATGCATCACAGTCTGCGTACAAACAATTTCACTCAACAGAAACTGCTCTTTTAAAAGTACACAATGACATAAACCTTAACATTGATAATGGCAAAGTTACTGCACTGACCCTGCTTGACCTATCCGCCGCTTTCGACACCATTGACCACGACATTCTCATTACACGCTTATCAACGTGGTACGGGATATCTGGCACAGCCTTGAGCTGGTTTACTTCATACCTTACTGACAGACGGCAAACCATTAAAATAGATAACTGCTTCTCAGACATGCTGCCCACCTCTTGTGGAGTCCCCCAAGGTTCTGTTTTGGGTCCGTTGCTTTTCACTCTGTACACAACACCATTAAGCTCAGTTATCCAGAGTCACAACCTGGATCATCACCTTTATGCAGATGACACACAAATCTATGTATCTCTTACCACACCAGATACTTGTCGCTCCCTAAACCAGCTCAGGGATTGTCTCCAAGATGTCTCCCTCTGGATGAAAAATAGTAAATTAAAACTAAATGCAGATAAGACTGAATTTCTCATCATTGGTACCTCAACGCAGCGGGCAAAACTCAATGGCTTTTTCCCGACACATATTCTGAGTCAGAGTATCACACCAGCCGCCTCAGTTTTAAATCTCGGAGTAACGTTTGATGAAAACTTCAATTTCAAACAACATATCTCGAAAACATGCCGTTGCTGTTTCTACCATATCCGTGATCTTCGCCGTATCCGCCGGTTTTTATCACTTTCCGTTGCTAAAACCATCGCCACAGCTCTAGTAAGCAGCAGACTCGACTACTGCAATTCCCTCCTTTACAATACCGCAAACAAGGACATAGCAAAACTTCAGCGTGTCCAAAATTGTTTAG
>OZ024863.1:50865735-50878235 GCA_964017155.1 Oasisia sp. SBJ-2009 | reverse complement strand
GCTTCATAAATTCCTATTCGCTTGTAACGGCATTTTCACGTCCTCGCTCCCACCCAACTATTAAAGTTACTAAAACCCCAAAACAAAACAAATCTATAGAAGACGGTATCATTCAGAAGCCACAAAACGGGACCGACAAGCTAGCCTGCATGCATAAATAAAATAAAATATGATTATTACATCAATTTGATAGTCGTGCAGCCAAAGCAATTAACAAGTTGTTTGCGGGGTGGATTATTCAGCTATAGATTGTATGGGATGGATCAAGGTGTCTCGGCACATTCCACACCCACCTGGAAATAAACGTTGCATGCCACCGATAAAAGCAGAACCAAAAAGGTATTCTCTTGTTGCAAGAGTATTCTAAATAACAATAATAATTTATTTATTTCAGAGAAAATGTTACGCTTGTATAATAATACAAGTAAAATATATTGAAATAGACACGGCAAGAAATAAAAAATAGTTTATAAATAGTAACATTACAAATGTATTTAAATAGACGTGGCATGCATCTCAGGTTTAAAAAAATGTAAAATACAGA
The DNA here is from genome assembly GCA_964017155.1 of Oasisia sp. SBJ-2009. NCBI lineage: Eukaryota > Metazoa > Annelida > Polychaeta > Sabellida > Siboglinidae > Oasisia > Oasisia sp. SBJ-2009. Next base: position 50,877,691 of record OZ024863.1, on the reverse strand, counting down.
TAAGTATTTTAATAATTTACTTATAAAATGTATATCAGTATAACAATACATAAAAAAAAATATTTTTATACTGTTTAAAGCGACACAATAAGCTAAATATTGGTGAAGGCATATATTCATATTTTACGAACTTGCCAAGGTTCGACACGGCTGCACATGATTCGAAACTTATGTGTTTTCGGTTGAGTGTTCAACGCTCTAACCACTGCGCCACTGCGCCACTGCGCCACTGCGCCACTGCGCCACTGCGCCACTGCGCCACTGCGCCACTGCGCCACTGCGCCACTGCGCCACTGCGCCACTGCGCCAATGCGCTCCGCAAGCTCCAACCCAAGGAAACTCACAAATCGTTCACTGCACCAAAGCTCTCAATCTAGGTAGTGGCTTCCTGCTAACCACTCACGTACAAGTGCCCATCTAATGCATGTAAAACGCCTAATGTCAATCGTGTCAAAAGTACCTTCAATCTCCAAGCTAAAACTCAAACCCTAATACTAACACTAACAGTAACCCTAAACCTAACCCTAACCATAAACCGTATTCGTCATAAGAGCAACCATAAATAGGCACTTGTACGTGAATGGTTAGCAAGAATCCACTACCGTCAATCTACAATGATCTCGATCTACTAAACTTCAAGCGAGTACTGTATAGTTAGGCTTAAGGTTTAGGTACACTTTTAACATCATTTGTAGCCTCCCTGGCTAGCATCCTAGTCGCTGACTTGTGCAACATAAACTACTGGTCCTTGGGTGTTCTGCCTGGATTCGCACCACGATACATTCAAGATGTTGTGACATCCCATTTGCTCCGATGTGCTGATCTGTTTCTGCTGGTAGGCCGTGCTACACTCTAGAGGGCTACGGCAGGCGGGCTTTCTCGGTTTCCGGACCAGCGCTGTGGAACACAAATTTATTTATGAATCTTTTTAAGTAATTAATTTATTATTATTATTGTCGATGTATTATTATGTTTGTTTCTACAATAATTATAATTTTTTACTTCTAATATATCATAATTAATTACTTAACTTTCTTGATGTTTTATAAACTATGTATGTCATCTATCCCAATTACTTGGTACAATAGCATCTCTTTTAATTTTACTATAAAATCATATTTACGATGATATACAAACATAAACAAAAATGAATATTCCGTGTACGTTTTATAATGTGTGTCTGTATATGTATTTAAGTATATTATTATTATTTATTATATCTATTTAATAGATACTATTAATTCTGTCGGGGAATATTTACTTTAAAAAATACGGTGACAGTTTTAGTAGATTTTTCAGTTGTCCTAATCTTCAAGACTCACACTAGTTTTACTTCAGTTGCTGTTTGTTAACTTCGAATAACTTTGTGCCATTTCGTGTGATCGACTGCCTAGTGTGTGCCCGGATAGAAGTGTATGACATTTTAACCCAACACATCAACACACCGACGACAGCTTTGTTTTTATAAATATACTCACTCATATTGTGTCAACAAACAAGTGCATTAGTACACGGTGTTCTGTGAAAACGACCGGTATAATTACACAAAATAAACACTTTCCACGAAAGTTACGTGCAATTGTCGTAGGCGTTCTGTCACTGCGTTAACTCAGGTGTCGTATAGACGTCACGGTCACCACAGAATGGCTATAGCAGGAGCCGACGGACACCGCCGCCAATAAACACAACCGTCGTTTTGTATTGGAGTTGTATAACCCGGAGGCGGACGAATGGGTTTATGACTGTACGGAACAGTCAATTCAACGATTCAATTGGCCGATCAAAGACACCGAGCTGGAGACGATCGCACAAACATGTTTGGCTTTGCGAAAGGTCCTCGCTCGCTGCATTCATGTCGAGTTGCCTGTTTCTGTGAAACGCTTACGCCAGTTGAGGTATTACGAGTCGGGGCAATAATTTCCCAACGAAAGCTGTTGCCATTGTATGAATATCGTTATTCAGTTTGATGAAAGGGAGATGTAGTGCATTTCTTCGAAAGAGGCTCTCGGTACGACGAGTGCATTTTCACGCCGCCCTCCCCCGCTGAAGAACCTGTGTCACGCTTGAGGGGAAGATGTTCGCTCAAGGTCTGAGTTAGATGCTGCGGGGCAGTTGGAGGTATCGAACAATTTGAGTGGGGGAAGTTTGTTGTTGTTGTTGTTGTTGTTGTTTGTCGTCGTTGTTGTTGTTGTTGTTGTTGTTGTTTTTGTTTGTTGTTGTTCTTCTTCTTGTTATTGTTATAACTAACACTTCTAAAGCGCCTAGCTCTGGCCCAGCCCATTCCTAGGCGCGTATACACATTATAAAACGTATACGGAATACAAATTTATGTTCAATGTATATCATGGTAAATATGATTTCATAGTAAAAAAATTATATATACGATTGTGTTACGTAGTTATTATAGATGACATGCATAGTAATAAGATAATTACGTTATGGTACATTAAAAAGTAAAACACTATAATTATTATAAGAATAAAACAATAACAGTACATCAATAAAATATGAATTAATTACATAAATGGATGAATTCCTAAATCAGTTTATAAAACGCATGTTCGTAAAGGAGTCATACACAACAGTTCCTAAGTGAATGTAAGCCAGTTTAAATCAAATTATCTGGAATCTAGTTAGAATGTCGAATTGACGAATGTAAGGAGAGTGGGGCATAACCGAATGATTAATATATAATACTGAGCTACTGATAGGCCGTTCACTGCAGAAACCACACATCCTGGTGCGAATCCATGCAAGTATATATGTGTGTGTGTGTGTGTGTGTGTGTGTGTGTGTGTGTGTGTGCGTGTGCGTGTGCGTGTGCGTGTGCGTGTGCGTGTGCGTGTGCGTGTGCGTGTGCGTGTGCGTGTGCGTGTGCGTGTGCGTGTGCGTGTGCGTGTGGGTGTGCGTGTGTGTGTGCGCGTGCGTGCGTGCGTGCGTGCGTGCGTGCGTGCGTGTGAGTTTGTGTGTGTGTAGGCCCTATATATATATATATATATATATATATATATATATATATATATATATATATATATATATATATATGTATATGTATATGTATATATATATATATATGTATATATACATATACATATATATATATATATATATATATATATATATATATATATATATATATATATATATATATATATATATATATATACATATACATATATATATATATATATATATATATATATATATATATATATATATATATATATATATATAAAATCCTTTTCCCAGCGTAAAATCGGCTACATGTTGATTCGACTGAGAAGGCGATGGTCCAGGGACAACACCTCCTCGCCGGCGCACAAGTCTGTTTAGTTCTTCGCCCTCGTCCCAAGTTGGTGTTTTCTCTGGTTTAGATAGTAATATCGCGTGACGAGAACTATCATATCGACCACCGATACCTCACGTAGTGCAACTAAACTTCTATAGTAACGAGATATATTGCCCATTTCAGCGCTTCCTTTGTCAACTAGCAATGTACGATCACGTCGTCGACATTATAGTGTTCTCACTGACTCAAACACGACGTATGTGTCGGTCGTAACGTGCTGTGAGAAAGGGGCGACTTCAGACTTCAGACGACTTCAAGAATTTACTGTTAACAGTGATATGTCACTATTCTGCAGTTGTAACGTGACTGTGTGCTAAAGTAATAAGTTAATAAAATAAATATGACAAATAGATCAATATAATTAACTGTAAATTAAGTGTACATTAAAACGATGAATAAATAAATAAATAAAATAAATATAATAAATAGATAAATAAATTATGTGTACATAAAATTTCACGGTCATGCAATGTAAAGGATACGACATTGTGAACTAAAATAATAAATGAATTAATAAAATATTATAATAAATAGATCAATATAATTATTAGTACATTAAATAAAAAAAAATCAGGCAGTTCATGATTAACACTAAAACAATCTACTATAATGTCAATGTCTGAATGACTGGGATGGCGACTCTCTGGAACGTGAAGTTCTGCGGTAATCATCGGTGACAAACAGTGGGAGGCCGCAATAACGCTGGTGCGATCTATGTTGACAGTGATGTCGACGACATTACCGCATAGCACCGCTAGTGGCCAGTTAGTGCTGCCCACTCCGTCAGTAATAATATTTCGTAACAGGGGTTCCCACATTTTCTCTCATCGATAACTCACACATTTTTGCTTGTCTGCTAAGGATCCCGGTTTAAAATTCCTCCTGCCCAGTCAGTGTTCCATTCAAGTCTATCATTTACATGTTTACTAGTCACGCAAGCCTGCAGGGTTTTGAGCCCAAATTGGGGACGTCTTTGTCGAGATTCTAATAAATGTGACAACAAACAAATGAGTACGCGAGTTGCGCGTATTCGTGTTTATTACGTTCGTCGACCTGGCTGTGTCATTAATTTAATTTATTTGTCAACGAAAACAAAACAGCCGAGTTATAATTCATTTTTCACGCGTCGGGTTATTTCTGCCTTTGTGTAAGCAAAACTGGGTCAGTAATTATCTCGCAATAAAAGTGCTTGGATCGTTGTGGTTGTGTTCTTGTCGAATTATTTACCAAAGTTAATGCCCACACCTATCAATGCAGCAATAAATCAGGGACATTCGGTATGACCAAATCGGCATTTTAGCGTTTAAACTACAGTTGCATTATCCGGAGAATATTGAATCTAGTTAGTGTCTTTTTGGCAAACTGTTCGAAGATGCTGGTCCGGACATCGAGAAAACCTGCCTATCGTAGCCTTCTGGGTTGTAGCGCGGAAATACAAGCGAACGAACAGATCGGATATTACGTATTACAAGATATAATAAAAAAAAAGTCAAGGTAATTTCTTATATAGCGCAGTATCCAATCCTCATGATTGCTAAAAGCGCTTTACACTTTACTTCCCTGGCAGATCTGTTCAATTACACACCATCTCAACTTCTCTGGGAAGCATCCAGCCATATGCTGCAATTAATGCGCGAAGGCTGTTCGTACACATATCCACCATTGTCTATAGCCAGGTACTCATTTATACAGCTAGCAAACTGAAGAAATGTAGAGTGACAAAACTTGCACAAGGTTCTAACACCGCAGCACAGGATTCGAACATGGGTCTTCTTAGTCGAGAGTCCGAAGCTCTACCCCTGAGCCACTGCGGTCTACATAAATACAGGAGTAATATGTTGGTGTTTTCGTTGTCGTTCTTGCGATCAGTCTCTTTTTATATGTATGTTTGTATGTGCAATACCTTTGTTCGACGCACAATCTAACATAAGGATGAAATAGTTGTTAATAAATAATAATAATAATAAAACCATATATTTACTGTAACCCAAAACGCAGGAAAAACGATCATACCGTTTTTGAATTGCTCAGCTCTTGATACGTGTGTTTGATTGTGTTAGTCTTTGCGTGTGATTGTATGTTTGTGGGTGTGCGTGTGTGTGTGCGTGCGCGTGTGCGTGACTGCACTTTTATTGCGAAACAATTATTGATCCTCTTATGCAAACACAAAGGCAGAAATAACTCGACCCATAAAAGGTGCATTACAACTCACAGAGTTTTCTTTGCGTTGACAGAATAAAAGACACAGCCAAGTCGGCGAAGATAACAAACACGGATGCGCATAACTATTGTGTTCGTTTGTTTACCATCAGATATATTAGAATCTTGATAACGAAGTCCCACATTTGGGTTCAAACCTTGGAGGCTAGACGCAGTTGACTGTAATAGTTTTGAATGGAACACTGCCAGGGCAGGAGGATCCTCAGCATGAACGCTAACATTTTGAAGTTACCGACGAGAGAAAATGTGGGAACCCCTGTTACAAAATATTATTACCGACGGAGTGGGCAGCACTAACTGGCCACTAGCGGTGCTATGCGGTAATGTCGTCGAACTAGATCCCAGCAGCGTTACTGCTACCTCCCCTTTCACAAAACACGTTACGACCGAACATAAGTCGTATTTGAGTCAGTGGGAACACCGTAATATCGACGAGATCGTACATTGCCAGGTGATAAAGGAAGCACTTAAATCGGCAATATGTCTCGTTACTTTAAGTGCGCGACGTGAGGTTTCGGTCGTTGCTGTGATAGATTTCGTCACGCGATATTGCACCAGTTACTAAACCAGAGCAAGCAGCACCTTCGGGCGAGGGCGAAGAACGTATTTGATTTGTGCGTCTCGGAGGTATTGTTCCTAGACCATCGGTTTCTCAACGGAAATCATGTGTAGCCGTGTCTACGTTGGCAAATATTATATATATATATATATATATATATATATATATATATATATATATATATATATATATATATATATATGTATGTATATATATATATATATATATATATATATATATATATATATATATATATATGTATATATATATATATATATATATAACTAAGTTACTATATATATATATATATATATATATATATATATAACTAAGTTACTATACATATATATATATATATATATATATATATATATATATATATATATATATATTATATATATTTTTTTATTTGTATAGGGTCTATATGTATGATCTACCACGAAATGTCTATATATATATATATATACATATACATATACGTATATATATATATTATATATATATATATACACATATATATATATATACATATATATACATATATATAATTTATGGTCTACATAAAGATTTGACGTATTAGTTCACAAGTAACACAATTGAATTTATCAGTACCATTGCTTGTGCACACAGTTCATATGACAGTGAAGTACTGTGCGTATTAATTTTTAAATGAACAACATCTTATGTGATTTTGAGCATGTTTTCTCCAGCGCCGTGCACATTTTTGAGTATATTGTGAGCCGGGTTATGTGTACCGGGTCGCAGTTCTTATAAATCAATATTTATGGTATATACTGAACGAAGGGTTGGAGTTTCGTGTTCAGTGTATGATATGCTTCATACTGATGCAAAAGGCTATATTATTAATTAGTAAAACTTGCATTTTGTCTTTAAAAAATGTTGGTCTTTGTTGTTATCGCATCGATACATTCCGTGATCAAACATAATTTGGGCTTTGACTTCTCAACACTGTTTTACTGTTTACTAGATTCGGCGTCAACTGCAAAAAAGGCTAACAAAATATGTGCAGCTTCCGGCGTTGCTACGGTCTACATAAATCAGCATCTATGCATACGCTGGTTTTATGTAGACCGATTGTTTTGCATATACCTTATTTATTGAAATATTTTGATGAACTTTCATTATGTGTTAAACATTAGTATTAGAAACAATGTTCCAGTTTTACATCTTTGGAAAATGTATTAAATAACAAAATACGTCTGGTCTACATAAGCCGGTCCTCTAGGCACTGGTCGACATAAGCTGCCTTTAGGCTTATATATATATATATATATATATATATATATATATATATATATATATATATATATATATATATATATATATGTCGTGGTAGATCATACATATAGGCCCTTTACACATTTTTAATAAATATATACATTATATATATATATATATATATATATATATATATATATATATATATATATATATATATATATATATATATATATATATATATATATATATATATATATATATATATATATATATATATATATAGTAACTTAGTTATACTTGAATAGTATCTCCGCGTGGTTTACTCACCACAGCATATAGTTAATGTTCACATTAATTTTGTATAGGGCCTATATGTATGATCTACCACAAAATGCCTAGCCCACGTCGAACCACCTCCGAGTGGAAGTCGAGCTGTATAAACCACTTTCAGAGCTGTGCCGAACAGGAATCAGTCAGGGTATACATACTATAGTATACTACGCAATCGTATAAAGTATACTTGGTTGCGTAAATTACCAACAGTCTCCACATTTAAACACAAACAGAACATCAGATGTTACTTCGTTTTACGCCAGTTCTTAACTAGATATCGCTGAAAATACACACCAATAGTGAAACATTAATATAGTTTAATCGAAGACCACGACAGCAGCATTTAGTGATAGATTTGTTAGATTGTGCAACTGTCGTGTTCTGTTACAGTGTGCAGTGATATATAGCAATGGAACACGGCCAAACCGCAATGTAAACCTGTTGACGCCAGACGCTTTTTTCTCTGTTGTGCTCTGCTTTTTCAGATTTATGCCTTGCCACTCCATTCTTAGAAGTAACTAGAATAAGATGTCATCGTCGTAGTAAGTACTGGTAATTTAGTATTCAAGAGTTTGGTAAAAAATGCCGAGTCGATTCCCCAAATTCGCGGCCTGACATGTTACCGTCGATGTCGTTGTTTTGGTTTTCAATCTAACGAACATCCTTTTTCGCTTAATGAGATATTGTAACTTCACCTATCAACATCAAAACTACAGTTGAGTGTAACATGCTATTCATATTGTTAGTTCTTCATTGTAAACTGTCCAAGCCAACCTCGAAAAATAGGGCCATCCTATGTTCATCTCAGTTGGACGTCACAACGCAGGTTATATAGATGAGAGGTGGACATATCGGTGCCAATAGACACAGTTGGGAACTACACGAAAGTGCAACTTGTGAATGCGGTGCTGCCCAGCAAACAGCAGACCACAATCACCATCAACTATTGCACTATCTGCGGTGCTCTCTACGGGGAGAGTGGTATCACCGAGCTGGACCAGACGACCCGGGAATGGTTGCTCAATGACACACCACATCTTTACACAACACACAAACGCGAGAAGAAGACGGAGTTTGCACATTGAGTTTTGCGGAGAAAACTGCTGTTCGTCCTAAGCTGTCATTCAACAGAAATTTAATTGTACTTGTGTTGTCTGCTAGAACACCTCGTCATGCCCCAATGCCTGCCAATCAGTGTTCTGGTTAGGTCTATAGTTACAAAATGCGACCATGCATTCCATCACGGCAGTGTTCCGTGATGGAATACCTCATATACGAGATAGTATGTCAAGCTACACCGGCACGCTTTGAAATATACGAAATGTTTCTTCATAGGACTTGTACTTACAAGTTGGAAATGTCATTAGACCGTCATGTCACGTAACGTTTGTGTTAAATAAACTAAAACGTGCATATACACGTCAAGATGTCTCAGGATTCCGTACTAAAATGTCCATGGATGACTTCTGGCACCGATGTTTATATGTTTGTTTGTTTGTTTTATATGTTCACATACTTATTACGAATGCATATTCTTAACATCAGGTTTATATGTTATACATTATTTTTATTGTTCCATAAAGGTCTTTCCTATTACGGTTTTCGTAACGAACGTGTGATATTAAACACATAATTATCATTGTCTTGCGATGTTTTGCGTCATACATGTCTGCTACAAGTTACGATGCCACAAGTTTCAACACCTGCCCTAGTGACTCACTTACACCTTACATGTGATGTAGATCTATACACGTGTCTAATGGGTCCAACTGAGAACCCTATGTAATCTCGTGTAATGATTACGTCTCCAAAGTACATTAAACGATGCAGTTTTTTCCACAATAAAACTGGCGGCGTCTACAGCAGGCAGGTTTGGTATTGTATCTCAGTTTGCCTCCGTTGTGGCACCACTTTGAAGACATCATTCGACTGCACGATGCGTAATCTGTATTGAATAGCACATCTAGTCATAATTGTTTTATGACGGTTTTGTGTACCATTTTAAATTACGTTTGCCATTCTAAATGAAACGTGCGGGGTAATTTGCAAAGACAAACTTCGTTTATTGCAATCCGTAAAACCGATAGTTATGCGAGAGTGATAACATAGGAGTTAATATGCGAATATGGTACGCGACATGCAATATGGGCGTGATCCTTAGCTTCATAGTACGTGGGAATAGTGGATGCAAAGCCTACATCAACATACTCCATTCCTTGTATTGCTTGCATACTGTATATTGTATAACACCCATACCTTTAGCATGAGAGAAAATTGTACAGAAAAACCAACTAATTAAAAAAGTATTTATTTAAAACCCTGCAATCGGCTATATTGTATTTTGTGGTAAAATTACACTTCAGTGGTTTAGTCACGATTACAATTTCTATGAATTGTTCAGAGTAGTGCACGATATCGTTTATAGGGTACACCAATTATTATGCTAACTAAGAGAAATATAACAAATATGCAGAAAACACCTATGTTATGTTTCTGCCCAAAGCATTAGTTAGGCCTCGTTTTATAAGCAAGCAGTTTACAAAAAGGTCCTTTACCTCAAGAAGCTCAGACGCAATGCATACAGCGGAACCTCAATATTAAGTTCACCATCGAGATTCGGCCCAAGGTGTTATGAGAAGCGAGGTTACTGCATTTGCGACACCAAATTCTTATATTTATATGCAAAAGAAATCGTATGAGATTGTAAGGATAGACAATTGCGAGTGTTTGTAAGGAAAGCGAGATTCTTATCCACATTCCTCCGCTCGCTAACACCCCACACCTCTCATTCCTCCACCTTCTCTGTGTCTGTCTGTCTGTCTGTCTGTCTGTCTGTCTGTATGTCTGTCTGTCTGTCTGTCTGTCTGTCTGTCTGTCTGTCTGTCTGTCTGTCTATATGTATGTGTGTATGTATGTATGTATGTCTCTGACACATATACTGTTCTTCTGATCCAGTTCTTTTCGCAAATGTGTACCACCTCCTGTTGCTTTTCTCTCATAGGAATACTTTATAATGCATCACGTTCAAATGGCAGCACACAAAATTGACAATATAATACTCTTTGGTGTTTCAGGAGAGAGGAGCTGGGACCGTCCCTTTAAAACTTCCTCCATGGGTTCGCCCTGCGAATTTTAATATCAGACTCTCTTGTTACCAATCTCGTCATGGTCGGGTGGTTACAACAGCGGTCGAAGTAGTTGAAGTGGTTTCCTAACTGTGCATAATATCATAACATCACAACTATTTTTGGTGAACGTGAAAGCGTCATAAATGAAGTTCACAGCAGGGTGTTGGATATGTTTTGCAGAGGCAGAGGCAGAGGCAGAGGCAGAGGCAGAGGCAGACGCAGAGGCAGAGGCAGACGCAGACGCAGACGCAGACGCAGACGCAGACGCAGACGCAGACGCAGACGCAGACGCAGACGCAGACGCAGACGCAGACGCAGACGCAGACGCAGACGCAGACGCAGACGCAGACGCAGACGCAGACGCAGACGCAGACGCAGACGCAGACGCAGACGCAGACGCAGACGCAGACGCAGACGCAGACGCAGAGGCAGAGGCAGACGGACAGGGACAGGGACAGGGACAGGGACAGGGACAGGGACAGGGACAGGGACAGGGACAGGGACAGGGACAGGGACAGGGACAGGGACAGGGACAGGGACAGGGACAGGGACAGGGACAGGGACAGGGACAGGGACAGGGACAGGGACAGGGACAGGGACAGGGACAGGGACAGGGACAGGGACAGGGACAGGGACAGGGACAGGGACAGGGACAGTAAATCAACATAACAGGTGGCGATCTTGTTAAAGTCATGAAGACACACGTGTATAGCTTGAAAGCGACGACTATTATAGTATACACTGCATGGCTCCATTTGATAGGTGTTTACACCAAAACAAGCACCATGTAAACCACAGGCGGTAGCCCACCATGTCGTTAAAACTAGGTACAACTTGCAGGCCCGTATAAAGTAGGCAAGCGAGAACGGTGTTTGAGGTGTCTTTTAGCTGCGACTCTGAAAGCGGTAGGTGTCACTACGCCTCAGTGCGGTCGATGTAAACCTGAGTACGGTCGTTGACTCCCTGAGCGTAGGGTCAACGTTTCCTTTAAAAAAACCTTTCCAACGACGTCACCTTTGACAATCCGCTTTGACTTGTCTAGCCACTTACCATGATTTGTCGATCAGTGTCTTGTCCATAAAACAGAAGAGCTTCTTGTTGGTTGTAGGATAAATCTAGGATAAA
>OZ024863.1:50752724-50855535 GCA_964017155.1 Oasisia sp. SBJ-2009 | reverse complement strand
GTTCTGGCTGACGTTAAAATTACGCATCGATGATGGAGTGAAACTCACAATTTATTGATACTGTCGGCTTATTGTCATGATAAGGTAAGAAAAGACCCCGTGGTGACGTGAACGGTATTCGAAACAATAACGTGATCTTCGCCGATTTAAAGAATAAGAATGACTAGAGTGTTCGTAATGGTCAAGGTTTTGGTTACATGTCACATGAATCGGTATCGTGTCCATGAATGCTTTGTTGTTAACGTTGTACTTCATTTGTGGTGACCACACGATGATACACAACTGTTATCATTGCCATTGTTTTGCTTAAAATTAAATGCAGTTAAAATGTGAGGCGAATATTCACGGTAAACGTGCGCATTAAGATCTTTAATGCCGTTTGTTTACGTTCACAGTAGATTACAACCGGTTCGTGCATTCTGTCAACCGCTTTAACTAAATAAAACCACCTACACTCCTCGTACGTGAGCCATATTCAACTGTTTGGCCTGATCATACATAAGGGTGAATGCGTTTTGATTAAAAAGACACCTTCATATTTAATAATCACTAACAGTGACTAACTAATTTCTTACAAATCACTACAACTTCCTTGTTTATGAGCATGTTTGTTTGGATCTACAAACTGTCAAACATTAGCTAGGCAATAAATAGAGGGTTCCCATAATTAAATAAATAGACACCATTCAATACTTTATAATGGGTCACTCAGTATCGCTGCACAAGTGTGGCATGGTAATGTATTATTCATTCTGAAATAATATCACGTTTACAGAACTTTACATATTTCCAGCTCGAGTTATTTCCAGCACTCAGGAACGATCTGTTGACTAGGCACTAGACTGTATATGTCATGGTTACAGTGGTCTTGTGAGGTCTCATTGAATTAGTCAGCCTTTTTACAGAACTTATCACCAAACCGACCTTTCTATACTGGGACTGAGTCTCTATGTAGGTGTTTGTCATTCTCAGTGGTTGTTTTATGTCCCACGTTGAGATGGGACCAATGTTCACTAATTTGATATCTGAGACACGAGAGATACAAAGACCCCAAGAGCCAGCTTTTTACACCAGCTATTATGCCTTCCAAGTCTATATACTGAAATCAGGTTGCAGGTGTCATGCAGAAATGCTAACCACTACATTATCGCGCGCGTCAAGCATCCAGCAGTTTCCATTTCCCAAATGTTGTAAATGCATTACACCTGGGAATGATCATTAATGCAGCATAAACTAATGTTCTGCATTTTAACGCGAACTTGATGAAGTAGCGTTTATAAATTGTTCACATTATTTGAACCAGACATTTTGTGCTGAGTCAGAGACTGCATGTTAAATGACTAAACCTGTGAATCCGGTGTATGGCAGAAAGACTGCTCATAATACACTGTAGGCTTTGACACTTTACTCATACTTAAGTTGTCTGTGCAAGGCTATGAGTAATTATATTCACAGTAGACTCAACGACTGATGCAAGAGTAGTGTATCACTGTTCATTTGGTTGTATGTACTTGAACATATTTATAATTCACTTACTGGCCTGCCTAAAACATATCTAAGTCAAAGAAAGAACCCAAATACAAGCTAGAGCTCCCAGATTTAATAAGTAAGTATAATTATACTTCTGGGTAGTTTAGTTATGCTCTGTGTTACACACTGCTGATGCAGTAGTACAAGTTGCTAGCCACAGCAGCTAATGTCCCTCCTGTGTATTAAAATGAGTACAGTCACAGTATGGTAGAGTCAGCCATTGTGTAATGGTGACAGTCAGGGTCACCCTGCTGTGTCTGATTACTAAAGCAGGTGACCTGGGATTGGTGTAACTGTGACACAGGTGAACTCGTTAGGTCAGGTGTGGGGCAACAGTAAACAATTTTGTCTGTTGGAGGCATAGTGATGCATATATCCGTGCAGTTGGTTGAGTCATTCTCTTGCATACTAGAACTTTCTAGAAGATACAACTTTGTGTAATATATAGATGTGTCTGACATCAGTGTGCCAGTTGTTGTATGATAACAGGGCTACTGTAACTGTGTAGGTTGACTAATTGAATGAATGACACCTAACCACAATACATACCTGGCCAGTAATTTAATAGGACAGAGTGGTGAAAACAACTAGAACTACAGACAGTCATACTGTAGGACAAGGTTGGTATTATTTGGATGTGAACGTTTTTTTTTACAAATGTGCCAGTTGGTTTAACACAGTTTATACATGCGTTTGTAATTATATGTATGTGTATTTTAAATGATCAGTACTTAGGTTACTTAGCGTTTTGTGTTTTCCTACATCATTGTCAATGCATGACCTGATTTGGAAAAATCGTATTTTAATTTTGGGGATTTATCATTACAAAGTCATTCAGATTCTATCCAAAGCTCGGACCAAGTTATAGTAAGATCATAACAAGCTAATTACCGCCAGTTATTTCCCCATCATTGTCTGTGCAAATTGTTACTGACCATCGGAAAGCACATGTGAAGGTCATCGCATGTTTGACATGAAAGTATCTGACCTGTGATTTTAAACAATTTATAATATATGAAAGGAGTTGTTATTTTTCCACAGTGGTAACATTGAAATTGAAACTAATAAATGTCTCAGTCTCTGGGAAATATTGGAGTGGGTAAAATGATGACTAACATATTGCTGTCATTGTCATTATGACATAGTTGGTAATTGTTAATATTATTATAATTTATGAAAAATATTTTGTCACAACCATTGTCAAAATCATACAAGGTATCTAGAACATTTATCACTATGACCTAGTTGTAAAACAATATAAATTATGATAAATATTTAGTCATGAGCAAGTGTTAAATATCATAGATATGCATTGTGCAATTTCTACCACGTATCTATGACAGTGTCATGTTTCTATAAAAATAGTTGACAGGTGTGTATCTGATTACCTGTCATCCAGATGCAGTAGATAGGTTGAACTCTCAAGTGTTAAGTACTGATTGCAAAACACATCTAGGTGTGTATTATCCACAAGCTATAAATGTTAATGACCAACTGGCCTTAGAGTTCTGTATATAGCAGTCTTCAAGTCTAGTAGTAGACTACCGGTAGTAGTGTACTGACAATTATAGACAGCGCCTAGACTTGATCAGTAATACTGTGTACAGCCAATATGAAATGCCTAATGATGTGGGGAAATGATGCCTTTGGCTAATGGCCAACCAATTTGTCGCTATTTTGTATATGGTGATATACAACATGGACAGACCTGCATACATGATTAATTGAACTAACTGTGTCTACCTAAAATATCCCGGTGCATAGCATATAGCGACTGTGTGTGTGGATAATATTATCGTGGTTTTTTCTACCTGTAGGTCATTTGGAAACCTACTCATGTTTGGAATTAACACATAATCACATATTGGGCAGTGTGCGTCACAGTTATGGTATTTTTGGATGCGTGACATAGAGCATGTTAATGGCAAATGACGAATTGCCTCTCCAGTAATGGTCATGTTACCTTACAGATCGGTTCACACAACCGTCACACGGCCAGCTGCCATTGGATATATTGATTAATTCTATTGATTCTGCCATCCATACATGAAGACCAAGTCAATATGTCTCAGTAATAATTTAACACACACGGTTCATCCCGACAGCGTTATTGGATTCTCTCGCGATACACTTATGACACATTGTTTGTGGTGATGATTTACTACGCACATCAGTGACATCACTCAGGGTTGGGCCGAGGACACGTCCTTACGCATTCAGCACTCTTCACTGAAGTAGCGTTGGTTAGCATTCAATTGTTGCAGATGTTGAATAATAAATGTTTTCTTAGAGATAGTCAAAGGTATTCTTATTTTGTTGAGGTCGTGTCCAGTTTGGTCGTGGTTTCCGTGTACTGTTATTGTTTGGAGACGTTCAGGTATTGGTAAAGAGAACAACAGTAGCACACACAGCAGGTTTGTGCGGATAATTGAGTTGTCACTGTTAAGATAATTACACTGAGGAGAGAGATCTTGGATGGAGTGAGAATGAATGACCCCAGGCAGGAGAAAGTAACCATGTCACCATGACGCAGCAGCCTAATGGATACACTGGTGACATGCCAGATGGGTGTCAATGGAAGGCTTGTTGACATGAGCGGACAGCATAAAGGGAGATTTTGGAAAGGTGACCAACAGAGACAGAGAGAGGGGGCTGCTGATAGCAAGCTGTGGATGAGAACAGGAATACTTGTACAAATATACATCTAAGCATCACCCAGGGGTAGGGTCGCCAGCTGTCCCTTACAGTACTGAAATGTTGTATTTGTGACATCAATATTGCATCCGTTATAATGGGAATGGGGGGGGGGGTTGTCCTGTAGTTTTATGCTCAGAAAGTGGCGCCCCTACTTGCCCCTGTAGAACGGGGAACCAGGAGGAAGAACACACACTGACTACAGAGTGGTGACGCTGCTGAATACAGCTATTTACGTACCTGTAGTGTGAATGTTGCAATACAAAGCATGGGTATGTGCCCTACCCAGGTTGTTGAGTCATCACCCCTTGTACAGGTGGAGTCTAGGGGCTCTGGGGGACTACACCCAATCTGTACCCGCCCCACCCCCATTAAAACTGGCAGTTTGTCTACAAGTGTTCAACTAGAAAATCCTGTAGTAGTTGAGGTGAGACATGCAGTGAACAGTTATTTAACCCATTTTGTCCGGGATACAATTCTAGTCGTAGTTAAGGCATTCATCAGATAAGGGAACTGGAATTGTGATCAGCCGTTCGGATTAATGTCCAGTGACTTAATCTGCTGGAAGTTGGACATTGAAATGTACATGGTTAATGTTTTAACATAAGCGAGGCCCACTAATGTAATACGAAATACTGAGGTGGTTCCGGTGACATCTAAATATTTATGATCATCTGTAAGACTGGTGTGATGCCATCGGTTGACTTGTTTATACCTGCATAATTAAGATTATTGTGTATATTTTTAACATGTATAGATGTGCCAGTTTGGTGATATTATTATGTAGTCATACCAATGGAAAACATCTGAAACATTTGCCAAGCACGCGCACGCGCACACACATGCATGGACACACATAGACACACACACAAACTTGTTTTACAATTATTTGCAGTGACTAAAATAATCTCAAATATAGATGTCTCAGGAAAGAGTAGGATTTACGTAAAAAATTAAAACATAGCCATACAAAAATGCTTGATTATCCTGACTCGTGACAGTACAGTTAGTACAGGAGCCATTATGCAACCACGCTTACTCATTGTAAACATAAAAGGCGACCTGAATGAATCATACTTGTGTGTGTAGAGTGTAAACTGCTGATCAGGTACCTTTGGTGCAGTGGAGTGGCTGGCCTTGTAGGGCATTGTTTTAGTAGTGGATTACAATGTGGGAGTGTTTGGGAACTGGTCACATGTGCTGGGCCTGGCTAGACATGTGGGTAATAACTGGAGGCCTGGGCTGGAGACATTGTATAAATATGTGTGCAGCTGTTTCATCGTGATTGTTTCAAAAATGCCAGAAGTATCCTGGAATGCTGTTTTGGTAGGGACATGTGGTAATAACTGTAGTCGCTGGTACATTTCCCACCAGATGACAGTACACACAATGAAGTGTTCCCACAAGAGGGAAGAACCTACTAAGTTAATATCTAATTCATTGAGTGAAAATGGAATCTTGTGAAAACGAATTGCTCAACAGAGACTTATGGATGACCTTGAGCAATATTGTTTTCAGGTGGGTCTGGGGAAGTCAATGGCAGTGACATTGCCAGGCACTTGTAATATTTTATGAGCAGGTGACTGCATATATATATGTGACATCTTTCATTGTGCATTACAGCGGTAAATCTTTCACAATTTATTTTGAGATTTTGTATAAATAATTTACACTCGCAGTGTATGGAAAATCTCCACTGGGACTGTTTGGGAACTGGTCACATGTGCTGGGCCTGGCTAGACATGTGGGTAATAACTGCCATTAGCCATTTATTTAAATTTAGGCAGTAATGCTGGTATGGCCCAGCGTTTCTCGTAGAAAAGGTTACGGTAATGCTGTAACATGACTGCTGTTGTCTAGTTATTGACTAGATGTTGTTATGGAGGTCACTTCCCACTTCAGTGATCTGGATGAAATGGGTTCAGGCTTGCCTGTGGACATGACGTATTGACTTTACTCGACCAGCTGTCATCATTAAACTGATTATTTTTTGTAAAGTAAATGTCAGAGCACATTGACATGGCACAACTGGAAGGTTTGTTGACAATGTTTCACCTGACTGCTCTGGACACGTTAACAATATCCGGTTCCTAGAAACACGCTAGGCCACCAAAATTGCTTCGCATGAACATTTATTTTGTCTGTTCACATGAGACATGACTAATGAGACTAGCACTAACGTAGTTTATTTTGTTTTAATTTCCAGTTCATCGTAATTGTATTTATTTGGAATGTATTTTAGCATATCTTATGTACATTTTGATATAATATTAGTGCTTTTGGACAGACATTTCACCTGTTTTTGGAAATATGGCACTTTAGAAAATGTAATAACTGCTAGTTGTAATTACATGTACATGTATATTATATATAAATATAATTATAAAATATTACATTGTCAAACTGAATTTTTTATATAAGTATTTTTTATTAATTTTGTGATAAATGAATAATATATATATATAATGCTAGATCAATGTTCATTTGAGATTCAATAATCATTGTTGATGGTTGTTGAAAATAGCTCATGGATTAAGAGTAATCAATATTCAGAAGTCCAGCTAACATGAGTACGAAACCTTGCTAATTCTCCAAGGGTCAGGAGGGTATGGCACAATGGAACATGCAGTATAAATAGATTTATTACCAGCTTAACTCTAGTCAAATTTGGGTTGTATTTCGTCTGACAGGGGCAGACAACATCCCCACTGTGGCTGTCGTTAGTTGGTAGACAATTGTGTAAGAGCATTGCCATAGATATAATTGACACCGTCACAGTCAGTGCTGTCATAACTGTATTGTAGTCACATCAGGTAGACTTATTAGTAGGACTAGTAGGTGTGGATAACAGTGTGATGTCCCATGTACTAATTGGGTGGTTCTCCTAGATGCCAGATCCATGCTGACGGCCCCATGATGTCATCCTGGTTGAGTGGGTGTGTTCTTAGTGTACTCAGCAGTAGCAACCCACAGCAGGTGTCATTGTTCTTGTGTGTCTGTAGCAGTAGCAGCACAGTGTCAGTGGATCAGGTACATGTCCTTCTATTGGTTTGTTTACTGATAGAGCACATCGTTATCCGCGGAACCGTGACATTGCTGTTTCTATTCATGTTATCTCCTGAATGTGTTGCTGGGTAGTGGCAGTGCATGGCCAGCATCAGGTAGACAACTGTTTGTTGACGTCATATATATATGTGTGTGTGCGATGGTGTGTCCCAGTTTTAATGCTGACAACAGAGGAAGGCAGAAGTGTCTACTGTGCTGAGTACGTATGTACGCATAAGCTCAGGGGTAGAGCTTCGAACTCTCGGCTACGAGAACCCGGGTTCGAATCCTGGCTGCAGTGTTAAAACCTTGGGCAAGTTTTTTCACTCTACATTGCTCCAGTTCACTCAGCTGTTTAAATGAGTACCTGACTATAGACAGTGGTGGATATGTGTACGAGCAGCCTTCGCGCATTAATTGCAGCATGTAGCTGGATGCTTCCGAGAGAAGCCGAGATGGTGTCTGAGTGAACAGGTCTGTCAGGGAAGTAAAGTGTAAAGCGCATTGAACGGTCCCGAGGACTGGATACTGCGCTATATAAGAACTTGCCTTTACTTTATTTGTATAACAGAACTGAGCAGTTTGCCTTGTGTCCCCCGCCAGATTGCCCAGTGCTTGCGGTTGGCTGTGGAGACAACGCCAGCCGTCCTAGATGCCGGAGCGTCTGATGGAGGGCGTGTGTGAGCCTGTGCAGCTGGAGCCGTTCGTGCACCAGGTCGGAGGTCATGCGAGCATGATGCAGTTCGACGCTACGACCATCTGCAAGCCGCTGATCCCGCGCGAGCACCACTTCTACCAGATGGTGCCGACCGAGATGAAGCGCTTCATGCCCGAATACCGAGGTAAGTGTAACTGCTCGCATGCATGTGCATGCGTCCGTCCGTCCGTCCGTCCAGCCACGTCCACTTCCATTCCCCCCGTGGCTGGCCGCGGCCGCCGTTGAATGTCGTGTCCAGTAACACACGTGCGTCTACTCTTTTGCAGGTGAGCTAGGATCTATGCGCAAACAGCATGGGCCGAGCACACACACGTTGCACGCGCGCATACCACCTTTGGTAAGGGAACCACATTGTGTGTGTGCCACTGACAATGCTATTCTGCCGCAGACGCCACATTACGTTCACAGCGCAACAACGTGCCCTCGTTTCTAATTTAAACATCTGCCAGTTTTTTTTAGGCAGCTATAAACTAAATTTGTAAGACTGAAATCACTGTTCGCAGAGTGCAGTTTCTAGAAACGTTTGCCGGTAAACAACGCCTGAAAAGAATGTCTCTAAATACAGACAATGCTATTGCCTCGAGCAGGTAACACAGACAAGGCTGGCACTTAGCGGGAACCACCCTTAAGGGGTAAACTTACCTAAGGAATTTAAAACGCCTTCCAAGAATTCCGCAGTCACAACCATGCAGCGTGTCCTCGATGTGTGAAACAATGTATCCGGTAGAGTGGTTCAGTGGTTGCAGCATGACACGCAGACTCTTGCGCGTTCTCCGTGGTCAACCCTTGTCGGGTCAGTACGCTTGACCCAGGCAGCAGGTGAGTTCTGCACTCGATGACCACTAGTCAAAGAACTTGTACAACACTACCCTCGACGGTGGCAATCTCTCGATCAACTACAAACCGACTTTATTTGATCAAACAAATAGATCATAATCATTCTGTAGGGTTATATAAAGTAGATTTGTTATGCTTGACCAGGGGCAGCTTAAATTATATAAACTGCCTGTTGTAGCAGTCAGAGCCCAATGACCATTAGTTACAGGTCTGTCAAAAGTAATATGGAAATAACAATGTCTAAATTCAAAGGGTAAACATTACAGGTTTCTGCTCTATTATCCAGAATCAGTTAATGATAATAATTTGTTAGCAGGAAATTCCCTGAATCAGTTGTACTTGGTCCCATTTATCAGCCAAAAACAAACAGACCCACTTCAGATCAAAAACTAAGTGGTGCTAAACTGTACGTGTATAATATTATGCTCAAAGCAGATGTTTACCAACTTGATGGGTTCCTTGCAATTTTGCAGGCACAATGTTTTTCATTTGTTTTATGAATAGTGTTTTATTTATTACATTGTAATTCTGTTTTGATGCAGTTTTATTGACTGGACAGTATATCATCAACAAGTTTGTTCTAGCATTAAGAATGTTATAATAAAAAGTAAGGACTCGGGTCTAAGAATACTGACAGATCAATAATAATATTGTGAACAAAATTCTGTTATGTTTTTAAAAGCATATGCACTATGGATAAATTCAAATATATGTCATACTTACGACAACTATGCAACTAGTCAACTACTGCTACAGGCACTCAGACTGTCAGACACCTGCATGTGATTATCTCTCCCGTGATTCTTTATCCCTGCTAAGACTATCAAAATATACATCCATTATATTTTATAAACTGGGACTGGCATGTAAGGTGTATTTTTAAACTGTGCATGTTATTTAGTAGTTGATATGTGGTGTTTGTGTTTTATGTCATGCATAGTGTGGGATGAACAATTGAAGTTCTATCAGGTGTTACTATAGATGATACCATAGTATTGTAAGACTTATGGTGACATTTCCGTTGACCTTTGATGCAGCATGTATTAGCTAACTACATGCTCCAGCAGCTTGGTGAGACAGCCAGTGCATGGCATAGGTTCTTGTAATTCCAACTACTGCACTAGAATGTAGTAATAACTAACACCAGCCAACTTATACTGTACACCAATGAACCAATGCCTAGAATAGCTCATCAGGTGTTAGTGGGTGCAAACACTAAATCAGTACAATGGTGTTCTATCTATATAATGGCTTAATGTAGGAGATTTGTTCGAGGAAATCATTGCACTATTGTTGGCATACTTGATTGTCGTTATGCCGTACTACCATACATGCCAGAGTTATTTTTAGACAGAATGTATGACTTGGATGAGTCAAGCGTAGATGTTTCTATTTGTGGCACGGCATTAATACGGTAGTGTAAACACTTGCAGACCAAATATCGTACTGAGCACACACACGCACACATGTGGAGTTGTCTTACTTTTCTGTCAACACGCCAGTTGTATTTATAAGTAGAGTACAATGTTATGGCTTTGTTATCATGCACTAGTAGTCTAGTACTCAAGCAGAACTCTCTGAAGAAAAAGTAGATATGTATGAGACCAACCAATCCTAAGACCTGTTTTGTTGTCCGAATGTAAACAGATGCAGTGTGTTCTTGCACTAACTACCACTGTGGATATTATTTTTGTCTGGCTCTTTGAGACGGGTAAATAGGAAGCTGAAGTGTGATGGACATTTGGAAGTGTTCCTGTTGTATCAGCTGCCGTAGCAATGCTAACTGTCCAGTACAACCATTAGTGTACATGCCACAGCTGGCTGAAGGTATCAGTGCACTCTGCGGTGGCATGTGCACAGTTCAATAATCGGTGCGGCTCAATGTGCTATGGCCAAGGGTGAACATCCTTCAGTGTCAGCAGACCAGGTTCGAAATTGGACCAGCTTATATTTAGGCAGAACTTATATTTAGGTAGTTCACTCGGTCAGGCGACTGGAACACCTGGAAGGATTTCGCCACGTAATCCTTAGCTTAGTGGGCCATTATTGTTGTGGCTGTAGTTGTTATTCTTACCTCGTGTTATCTATCTTGACTCTCCAGATGTTCAATTTTTTGTTCATTCCATCATATACAGATAACAGTACATTCTACATTGGAAGTACACTGTAGTGGACATACAAACTTATATAATATATAACAAAGCTGTTTATTTTTTAACTTTAAATATTTCAGTTTTTACAATTTATAGGATGGATTGGATGTATTAAAATTATGTATTGCAAGTATTAAAACATAATGTAATAAATTAATAAGTAAAATAAATCATTTATGTGATATTAGTGACACTAGATATAATTTGTGTATCTTGAATAAACCTAAGTACAGTTGGGTGAGGCTATCAGCAAAGAAGCAAGTCTGAGGCTGAATCATATTAATGCAAAACATTGTCAATCACACTGTTGAGAGTCAGGACATGTTTACAACTGTGTGGATTATATGGACAAGTATTGATGAATGTCTTCATCCTGATCTAATTGATCTGATATGGATTTCTCTTTTGCAATACTGCGTCATTTCACCAGCCTAATAATAGTAGAGTGTAGATTGCATCACTGAGCAGCCGGCAGCTGTAGTGTGTTCTACTGGTGTTGCTTGTCCTGTCAGAAACACGGCAATATACTACCAAAGTACACGGATTAATCCCTTGCTGTCACGTCTGGTATCAGTCGTAGACGTAGAGGCTTCTCAGCTCACCCACCTCACCTCACCCACTAATGCTTCACTGCCTCGCCGCTGTAAACACTGTTAACATACATCTGGTTGTGGCCGATAGCCTACTGAAGATTGGTGCTGTGTATCATCCTAGTTCTCAGACACCGTACAGTTTATCTGGCAGTAAACCAGGTGAACATAGCAACCCATTCTGTGAGTTTGAATCTTACGTGTAGGCTTTAGTTTTGTAATAGTTTCTATTGTCATGTGCAAGTTTTTTGTTATTGCAAGAACATGTGGTATTAGTTTTGTAATGGTTTCTGTTCTTGTCGGCAAGTTTTTTTTTATTGCAAGAACATGTGGTATTCTTAAATATGTCATATGCAGTGTTGATTCCTTGACCGAAATATGGCTGAATTGTGAATGTGACGATGTGTCGGAGGGACGTGTTTGAGACGTGCGTTCATGTGTTGCAGGTGTCATTGAAGTGTCATTCCAAGAGGACAGCGACGGCTATGTGACGCTAGTGGCCCACCCCCCTGACTGTGACAAGAAGCCCGCGCAGTCGGCCGAGAGCGACTGCTGTACGAGTCAGGACTCACGCGACTCTACGAGTGTCGACTCCGCCCAGCTGGACTCGGAACAGGAAGTCGCACACATCACAAGTCGCACGAAGCAGCAACAGCAGTGGTAGGTGGCCGGGCACTGGGGTAGGGGCGCGAGTAGGGGCGCCTGTACATAGCTTGATGTAGAGACCCATCCACCCGTCATATGGACGGGGGGAAATATGGGTGGACGGATAACAAAATGGAAGAGCAAAAAAGGTCTTCCAAAACCATAGATCTTGTTAGTTATGCCTTGAAAGTGAGTGTAAATGGTGTCATATGTGTGTTTGTAGCCCATTTCAGGTCATCAGACACATTTGAAAGTTCGTAAACTAGCTGACAATAATTTTATCCTGCATAAAGCCCTGTGCCCGTATCGCCTGGCAAGGACTAACAAGAATGTTGTCTAATACAGAAACAACAGGGAACCGTTACTCTAAGATAAAGAGCTCTTATGGAAGATCATATTAAAAAAAATCTCTTGTTAAATCAAAATGACACACAGTGTAGCGCTGGCAAGTCGTAGTGTTGACGGTTTTCAGGTACTCAAGATCACTGCTTAGGATCAAAATTGATTTTTAAGAGGAGAATTGGGTTTAATAATGCTTAACAATGCTAGTGAAATGGTCCCCTAGTCTGTGGTTTATTTTATGTCTTTAGAGGTTTTGTTTTGTCTCACAGTTCACTCACAAATGTGGCGCTAATGACTTGGTATGCTTGAATGAATCTGTGTATAAAATATTAATAACTGTCTATACATTGTTACCACATAATGTAATACGAATGGATTTGTGTCTGCCTGCCAAGATAGGGATATGGGGAGAGAAATGAGTCAAGGTTGCGGAATATTCACGTAGCATACCATAAATACAACAAGGACAGTTTTATCAGCGTATGACCCGAAAATAGAACATAAACATTTCGGCTGTGATGTACTGGTTCACTGCAGATGTGTTTACGTAAATAGGTGACATGCTCTTCTTCGTAATCAAACGAATCCTTCACGGAGTAACACACTATCTGTTGGTACTACTGGTAGGTAGGAGGAAAAAACTGTAAATTGTGAACACAATCAGTTACATGATTGTTGGCGTGTTTGGCATACATGGTTCATTAAACACATAATTGTTGTAGTAATACTGATACCAGCAGGCCACCGTGATTGAGAGACAAGGTTTGCAGAAGTGGGTGTATTCAGTACAGAAGTGGCTGCCAAAACAACTAACTAGACCCTTCACTAAACACACCATGATCTCACGGTACCTGGATAGATAGTCAACGGGTGTAGATCAACCCGACCAGTTCACTGTGAAACCGACCTTCTTAGTCAACAAGCATCCTCGGCTAGTTACCAAACTACGGAAAGAAAACTCTTCTATACCTCTCATGGTCTAAGGTTACCTGGGGTAAATTACACTGCATCGATTACACTTCAGTTACAACATGCCAATTCAAGTTATGCCTAAGATTAGGAAATACCAGTTCCAATGATCTATTCCCTATTGATATAGACACAGAACAGCCACAGGCATAGTCGATGCAAAAATACATTTTAGGGCAGTTTTATTAGCATAATTTATGTAATTTTATGCATAACCTTCTTATCACAGTTTGAATGTGTTTCAAAGAGATAATTTCACTTTCTTCAATCTACAATGTTACGTTCTGTTAATAAAATTATTTAGAAGCCAGTGAAGTTGTCACCAGTTACTCCAGCATTTGATTTTCCATTCATGTCACAGCGTCCCAGTGTAGCTGACCCGAAATCTGACCACATTCCTTGTTTCCAGGTTTCGACTGCATCGGACAGGCAGTGTTGAGATCGTGGACAAAGAAATATCGGATGTGCTGGACACATCGAAGGAGACCAACAGCGCCCTGGTGAAAGGTCACAACCCGTGGAGTCTACACTGTCACAAGGAACAACTGAGTCGCATGTGGCGAAAGAGTCAGACCGCGGGACCAGACAGTATCCTTTTCTGACGTCGACACACAAACTACATCAACTTGAGCCTGTCCCGATTGCAGTTACATGGATTCACCTGCACAGTTTCGTGAAGCTGGAGATTTTTATGATAGACCATGTTAGTCATGGCTTTATGCAGAGACCCGTCCACCCGTCATTTGGACGGGTAAAAACAAATGTGGACGGGTAGAAATATGAAGGAGCAAAAAAGGGTCTTCCAAAACCATAGATATTGTTAGTTTTGCCTTGAAAGTGAGTGTAAATGGTGTCACGTGTGTGTTTGTAGTCCATTTCAGGTCATCAGACACATTTGAAAGTGTGTAAACTGGCTTAGCAGTTCACATCCATGTGTCCACCAAAACATGTGTGACTGGCAATAATTTTATCCTGCATAAAACCCTGGTGTTAGTTGAACTCAGAAACTGTGTGCGTAAGTTTCTACATAAACAAGCAAATAGAGTTGCAATTAACCTGTTATGGAATGTGTTATGGCATCAACTATAACCAAAACAGCACCAGATCTCCAGTTCATGGACACACAGTAACTATTTTAATTAATCAATGTTTTTAGAGTATGCATGAAATACATGGCTAGTTAGCATGTTAACTTATCAACCACAGCAGTCTACGAGAACTCTGATTAGATGTGGCTCTTGGTAGTCCCGAGTGCTGATAAACCAGGAGGGTTTGGCATCAGGGTAATCATATCTTTCCACAAATACCCACAGCTCTCGAAACGAAAAGTGGTTGTGTGTGAACTAGCTTAGAGAGGGGATAAGTAAGTTCACTTGCTGGCGGATGTGTTTACATTAACTGACTGCCCACTTGGCTCTCTTGGGAGTAATGCAGTGGCTGTTGGTACTGGTGCCTTGTGTCATCCCATACCGTTGTACCGCATTATGAAAGCAGTTTTTATACCAAATGTTATGCTTTTATTGTCAGTCATTAAATATTTTATTTCAGATTTAAAATCATCTGGTAACTTGAAATAAATAATAAAAATTATATCGACACCGGGAAAAATTTAAACATTGTACTATTACAGACACATGAAGCTTCTGTAGCCACCTGATAGTCGCCAGGTTAGTTATAACAAAGACAAGTCATTCGTGGACAGAAATGTGCAATGTTTGAATCCTTGACTAGTCGCTAGAATTCATCCTGCTTGAGAACCTGGCCTCACACTTTGAGTTGCCGTGTATCCTCGACCTGAAGATGGGCACGCGGCAGCACGGGGACGACGCGAGCGAGGAGAAACGAGTCCGCCAGATGAGGAAGTGCAAGGAGACGACCTCCGCTGCCATCGGAGTACGCATCTGTGGCATGCAGGTAGGTGGCGCCACTGTCTGGAACTTGCGCTTTTCACCGTGTATGTGTGTGGGTGGGTGTGTGCGTGTGTATGTGCGGGTGTGTGTTAATCTGATCTTGTGGATGTGTGTCAAGTTGGGAACAGAATGTTCTCTTTTCTCCTTGTTATGAGGTGTCTGGCCCCATCCCAATGATCCCATTGATTCATATCCTCCTGTCATGTCCTCTTACCCACTGTTGTCAACTCACCTTGACAGCTGTAAGAACCTCTAAGATTACCACTAATTTGTTGTGCAATCTCAACAGATGGCCATCTTGTAAACCAGACTATGTTGATCGGTGGATCAACTTATATGGTGATCATCAAATTATGCGTTGGTATTTGTCGTTAAAGATGCTACGACACAAAAGGATTACGGCTTATGAGATGTACTGAAATGAAACACATTTCAGGATCATTGATTCACTTTAGCATTATTTCCAACATGAAGCAAATATTATCAACAAAGCAATAATATACAACAAAGCAATAATATCATACTCTGAATGGAGGACATTTAAACTTTGTCGTAACTTCCTGTAATTGTTGTGTCACAGGTCTACCAGTGCAACACGGGACACTTTGTCTGTCACAACAAATACTACGGCCGCCGTCTCGACGCGAACAGCGTCAAAGAGACGCTGTGTCACTTCCTGCAGAACGGCTACCGCCTGCGCGTCGAGCTCATCGACCCGATCATCGAGCAGCTGCAGGCGCTGTACAACACGCTGTCGAAACTCATCACGTTCCGGTTCTACTCCAGCTCGCTACTCATCATGTACGATGGTGCTGACTGGAACAAGAACCTACAACAGAACGGCGACATGGCCGACATGACGCCGACACAGTCCCGACAGCTGGACGACGACGACGACGGCAACGGTGACGTGTCGCTCGACTCAGGCTTGTGCCACTCCGAACTCATGCACCACGTAGACAATAAGAACGGCAGCGTGTGTGGCCCGCTGGTGCGCATGATCGACTTTGCACACGCCACGCATCACGGCTTCCGGGGAGACAGGACTGAGCATTCGGGGCCCGACCACGGATACCTGTTTGGACTCGAGAACCTCATCAAGATGTTCCACGAACTCAAATCAGAGCAGCTCCAACGACAGTGACAATTAGTGGGCGACTAAGTTAAAACCCGTTTTAGGAAGACACAATGCTCTCTCTCTCTCTCTCTCTCTCTCTGTCAACTCTCTCTCTCCTTCTATTCCACAGGTTTTTACCGAACACTGCATGACATTATCACAACAGTTTCGTTGCCGGCAGAAATGTTTAATATATGTATAAATATATAATGCCGCAACGATCGAGAAAAAACACTTGCATTTATATTGCAGATGCACTGTAAATAGTAGTTTTGTTTCGTTTTAGTTCTACACATGAGTAGCCGGATAGCGTTGTTCATTTTGCCTGCCCGCAGGCTAGACCAAATCCAGAGTTTCAGCAGAATTTGTAAATTTTTTAATTTGGTAAATTAACGTTAGGTGTATTTTTTCATTTTAACAGTGTACAATGCCTTTACAAGCTGGTCACTTATTAAAATCCATTCCAATTGTATATGTCCAAAGTGTTTTTGTGAAGTTTGTTAAATATATATTTATATACATTTGTTAGGAAAATGTACTTGCTAGCTCATTTGTGTACCATTGTCAATTAAGACATATTTTTAGATATAAAACAAGTAAAAACAGCGTGGGAATTTTATTTAAACGAAACCTGACGCATCGTTGTCAATGAAACATTAACGATGGAGCCGCCAAGTTGGTAAATATGCATGAGATCCAGTTCCTTGGTAGACCAGGCTATCTTAACTGTCCAATTTAATATTGAGTTTACCACACTGTCATAGACATACACACATGCTGTATAGCGATTTACAATAACGTAGCACAGATAGTATGAATGATTTTATGCGATTTGCATTTTACATTGATAAATGTTGTGGTTTCATAACAGTTCGATAAGCACTTATATCTGACAAGGTGTCTAAATACACATAATCATAACACATGTACACATTTTTCCAAAACAGGTTGTACTGTGCAAACACAAATTCTATCACTAGTATAGACAAAGGCTAGCAACTCTACTGTGATGTTTATCAAGGGCAGTGGGCATAAGATCAATCAATTTATTGCAAATTTCAAACGTTTTAGCACAGTGACTGCCTTTTATCCCAAATATCGCTGGGTAATTTGTCTAGTATTTTTATTTGTCTAGTGTTTCTTTGTATTCGCATGGATATGTGTGTGCGTTTGGACACATGTTGCAGTAAGTTGGACATGGTGGTGATCATGTTGGACTTCATCAAACCAAGAGGTTGGCAACTGGGCTCTTCGACGAGAAGTATTTGCTGCAATGCTGCCATGGCTCACCATCTATGATAACACAAACTGACAAACTGTGGCCGGTGGGGACTTGTGTATCTTGCAATCATGCAACTCCTCAATATGACAACATCGTAGGTCAACCAAGTTATGCTGATCTAGCAACTAAGTAGAAAAACATCACAAATATTTTGGCCCAAAAAGTGTTCTTGTGTGACTTGCAGATTTATGCCTATTGTTATTTTTATTTAGCCTTTTTTAGGCCCACACGTCCAAAAAAATACACCAAACGCAACTTGCAATCAACAAACTTCACATCATAAAAGTAAAAAAGGTCAGTTTTTATATAGCGCAGTATCCAATCCTTAGGGCTGCTCAAAGCGCTTTTACACTTTACTTCTGCGGCAGAACTGTTCAATCAAATACCATCTCAACTTCTCTGGGAAGCATCCAGCCACATGCTACAATTAATGTGCGAAGGCTGCTCGTACGCATATCCACCACTGTCTATAGCCAGGTACTCATTTATACAGCTGAGTGAACTGGAGCAATGTAGAGTGAAAAAACTTGCCCAAGGTTTTAACACCGCAGCACAGGATTCGAACCCGGGTTCTCTTAGTCGAGAGTCCGAAGCTCTACGTACGTATACTATACCTGTACTACAACTTGCAGTAACATATTAGAGCATTTTTACAAAACAATTGTTTTTAATTATCATTATTTCCTGGTAGTGTTAAATAATTAAAAGTTCATAACTATGTGCTCATATCTTCAACTAATCAGCTATTTGAATATAGTAATGTGACGATTTAAAACACCTGTAGTGTGACCCCACGGTTTAACGGCAGCATGATGGTGGTGTCACCTGGCGGAGTTCACTGAGGCAGTAATGATACGACGGGGAAAGCGCGTTATTTACTTACACATTTACGCATTAATTATTATTTTTGATCACGTGACAAGTGTATACGCGTAGTACACGTGTAGTAGATAAACCGTGCGAAGTTTGGTCACCGTAGGTGATCATTTTGATGGTGTTTTTTTCGAGGTTTCGAGGTGCGGGCCTAAACTGCAAAAGTACCCATAACCCGCGGTATATCATAATTGTGTTGGAGACGCTACCAACAATATCGAATTTCTTACTTAGGACACTTAGGATTTGGGTTCGTCTGCAGAAGAGAAGACGGTCATGTAACTGTCGAAGTCAATTAGCAGCAAGAAAGCAATTTTCGTGAAGTCATTCGTACTCCATTTATCCACCGCCTTGCATCAATAAAATTATGTCAAATCGGTACATGCTACATTTTGTCAAGCAAACAAGCAAATGCGACAGACTGGCCACACCAATGAGGTACCACAATAACTAGTCCGACAGAGGGCGCTCTAACGCAACTAGGGTCTTTGTGCCGTCTTTTACGTAATCTTGACGTGTGTAAAATGCGGAACACTTATTTAACTCATCCTGCAATCAGCTGTTGAATTCGCCTGACTCCGAAGCCTCACACATAGCTAAATATGGACACAGTCTGACATGTCCGTCAATGTGAAGGCATAATATGTACATTAATGAACATGTACAGCCGATGGAACGTCGACTGGTGGCCCGACGACAGGTGTGCTGCTCGATGCCAGAAAGTGTTACGTGACTATGTCCAAGACATGCTGCCATCTAACGAATGGCAGCGCAACTATAACAGATAGTTGCGGGTTCGAGGTTACGCGTAAGGGCACATGTATGTCTGCTGCAGACACTTTGTCATAGATTAAAACTGTTGGGGCCTAGTCATGTATTCGTGTCATTATCATTGATAGACGTGATCACAGAACACGAAACAGAAAGGATGTTTAAAATCATCCACAGCTAGTTAGATATTCATATCGTATAACATATCCGTCAATATGACAGCAGAATGTCTACATTAATGTACATTTGCAGTCGATGAAACGTCGCGGGACGTTCCATTGAATTCAGTGCTAAGATGGCGTACGTTATTTTGGCTGTTCTGTCCATTGACGTAAAAAAAACTAGACCGCGCAATCAGTGTGGATAAGTCAGAGCTAGGGCCTAGGCGGCCAAAGAGCGGCGACTTCCGGTCAGCGCAAATTTGGGGACTAGTCACAAGAAAAATATTCGATGGATGACAGTTGTAACTTTCGACTGATGAGTATTAGGAAAATCAGGACATACATATCTTATATTATACCTTTCTTATCTGAAATGTCCGATTTAATGTTGAGTTTACTACACAATCATAGACATAGGCATAGCGATTTATGTAGTGCAGATAATAGATACTCCCCACAATTTTAGGTCGTATGTGTCTTTTACGGGATTTGCATTTTACATACCTGTACGTTGTGGTTTCGATAAGCACTTATATCTGACAAGTTGTCTAAGACTAAATGCACATAATCATAACACATGTATACGCTTGCCCCAAACAGGTTGTACTGCGCGGAAAATGGCACTTTTCATTATTAATCAAGATCGCCAAACACAAGTACAACCCGGCGTTGCCATGGCAACCACCATAATAAGCGATTAATATTCATGATTTCCGTGAGTATTGTCACCGGCAAAGTGTTCCACTGCTTCTGCTTTTAATAATCCTTCGGGCAGTATAACTGAAATAGTTAGACTGGAACAGTTCGATTATCACAACCAAAAACAAAACGAAGTCCTATATAACATGGAGAATATGGACTGTCTTGCCCTGACCGCGGAAGTTGGAGTGTGATTTCCAATCGCAAGGTGGCTGTGCGCAGTCTATTTTTTTTACGTCAATGGTTCTGTCTATTGACCAAACATACGGCATGCCCACATACAAACTATCGCTGGCTACGCGCCTGCACGGTCAATAGATAATTGAGGATGATTACTTTTTAAACAAAAACAAGCGTTCAGCAAAACATGCAAACAAATCCACGTTAGTCGCTAATACGCAACTAGGTTTGTTTACGTCACAATCAAAATTGTGTGCGAGACTTCCGTCAAGCTTTGCCTTTGGCTTTGGTTTGCTAACAATGTTGCTAACGGTTAAGTAACAATATGTGAGATACATTACTATTGTCATCTCCTAGAGCAAACATTATTACATACACTTGACGTTGTAGCAAGTTTCCCTTACGTTTTTTTTTCTTTATAGAGACAATCACCTGAAACTAAAATTTCAAACAAATACTATATGGCGAAATGCACGCATTCATGCAGTTATTTTGTTGACCACTTGGCGGAGTTTGCTCGCTGTTTGCCTTTGTCACAATCAAAATCATGTGTGTGATCTCTAATGTGTGAAGATAGTTAGATACACTGTAAAAAGAAAAAAACACCGAGAGGGATTCAGGAAGTGGGAGACACCAGGTACATACCGCCTCTAGTACAAGCTAATGTAACTGCTAAGGCTCTGAAACCACATTGGTTGTTCCTTACAACGTTTCCTGACAAAGAACGTCACGACCATCATCCCTAACAACTGACCGACTTCCGCGGGAAGTGTTTCCATGGGAGAGTTTCACCTGCCCCAAAGCCCGGTGCGCACATTTTGGCTCATCACATAGGTTAAGGGACAGGGCCTTTTTCGACCAATGAGTAACGAGCATGTGTCCACGTGGGCAGCCTCTGGGTACGTATACTGGTGAAATTGTGGGATGACACGTAAACTGATATATCTTTATAAGTGACAGGAGTGTGTCACTAATGTCTCCATGTAGTTTTTGCCCCAGTAGGCGAGATGTGTTGTCTCTCCCCGTAACGAGTCACTAATGTCTGCAGGTAGTTGTGGCCCCAGTAGGTGAGATGTGTTGTCTCTCCCCGTAACGTGTCACTAATGTCTCCATGTAGTTGTGGCCCCAGTAGGTGAGATGTGTTGCCTCTCCCCGTAACGTGTCACTAATGTCTCCATGTAGTTGTGGCCCCAGTAGGTGAGATGTGTTGTCTCTCCCCGTAACGTGTCACTAATGTCTCCATGTAGTTGTGGCCCCAGTAGGTGAGATGTGTTGTCTCTCCCCGTAACGTGTCACTAATGTCTCCATGTAGTTGTGGCCCCAGTAGGTGAGATGTGTTGTCTCTCCCCGTAACGTGTCACTAATGTCTCCATGTAGTTGTGGCCCCAGTAGGTGAGATGTGTTGTCTCTCCCCGTAACGTGTCACTAATGTCTCTAGGTGGTTGTTGCCCCAGTAGGCGAGATGTGTTGTCTCTCCCCGTAGTGTGTCACCAATGTCTGCAGGTGGTTGTTGCCCCAGTAGATGTCAGTAACACTACTAGCACAGCAATAAATATATATATATATATATATATAATGATTATTATTTAGGTATTTGTGTGTAAATATCAAACATCACGTGACTCACGTCTGGAGCCTGGGGTTGAGGTGTTCGGCCGTTAAACTCTGCCCTTCAATTTACGAACCTCATCCTTCCATCAACGCCCACCCCATTTCGAATGATTTCGAATGAAGCAATTCTAATGACTGGATGTGTATAACCAATTATTAATCTCCATGAGGACAATATATATATATATATATATATATATATATATATATATATATATATATATATATATATATACAGGTATATATATATATACATATATACAGGTGAGTATATATATATATGTATATATACATAATATATTGTTGTGCAAGTAGCGTTGTGTAAGCTAGTACTCACAAAACTAGTTAGTGAGTTACGCTGTAGGCCTACCAAGAGAACACAACGAGTTAAGAGAATTACTGTAAACCTGGCTCGCTCGAATATCGTGTGTGGATGTGAATTACAAAACAGTTCATTTACACAGGTGATATTTATTTGAACAGTCTCCGATGCATAGTTTGTGCAAGAACGGTAGTAATGCTCGACAATTCTGTCGTGTGTAGACCTAGCTCTCATATCAATAATAGCAATTTTTCCCGATGAATAACGTGTAGCATGCATATCAATAATGTTAATTCTAATTAGAAGCATAAGTAAGACTGACGAACCTGGTTCATGTGTTAAAAGATGTCAGTATTATCAATGATTGCAAATGAAAATGCGCTTAGAATATACAAATGAAACATAAGTCAAACAATTTTAAGATGACGTGATGAATATCAAATACAAGCGTCATAAGGACACCTCGGTCTCGGGAGGAACACGTGCGACATAAGGACACCTCGGTCTCGGGAGGAACACGTGCGACATGAGGACACCTCGGTCTCTGGAGGAACACGTGCGACATAAGGACACCTCGGTCTCTGGAGGAACACGTGCGACATGAGGACACCTCGGTCTCTGGAGGAACACGTGCGACATAAGGACACCTCGGTGTGTCAATTGTTAGCAGTGTCATATTTGAACCAGAATCATCATAGTGATGATAACAATGATGTTGAAGATTCATTATGATGATAATTGACGGTGGTGTTAGATTGGTGAATCGTCATCGTCTTCATCATCATCATGCAGTCAGTTTCCCATAAAGGTCAACTTTGAACATGTATTGGTAATCCAGCTTCTCCTCGAGTTGTGCGATGTTGCTGTTAGACCAGGTGTTTGTCAGAGGATCGAACTGTTCAGTCGCCCACGGTTTCTGTTCATCGTAGTTGCCAGCTGTCAGCAGGATGGAGCCACGCCACACGACTGCTGGTGCGAAGGCATGTTCATGTTGGGGTTGGCTCAATGTTGTCCAAACGTCCGAGGCTGGCTGGTATCTGAGACATGTCCTGGACCAGCCTCCCACCACATAAATGAAGTCGTTCATTGTGACAGCAGTACCGTTGCGACACGCCACTGGCATGTCAGACAGAGTGCTCCACTTGTTCTGTGTTGTGTCGAACACTTGAGCATAGCAAAGGTGTTGGTCCCGTATATCTCGGCCACCAAAGACAAAGATTTTCTTCCTGTACGTCGTAACCATGGGGGCGAAGACCGCGTGTCT
Organism: Oasisia sp. SBJ-2009; assembly: GCA_964017155.1. Classification (NCBI taxonomy): domain Eukaryota; kingdom Metazoa; phylum Annelida; class Polychaeta; order Sabellida; family Siboglinidae; genus Oasisia; species Oasisia sp. SBJ-2009. Next base: position 50,831,822 of record OZ024863.1, on the reverse strand, counting down.
CATGTCGGGCAAACGCGACCACTGTGGCGACTTCTGGTGGAGACACTCAACAGATGCAAGGACTGTGACGTCAACACTGAACCCTCCCATCACATAGATGCAATCGCCCAGCGAGACACTGCGGTGGCAATGTCGTATAGTGGTAAGTGGTGGCATCGCTTCCCACTTCTTTGTAGCCATGTCAAAGAGCAAGCATTGGTCGTAGGCTTTCTTGCCGCCGGTCACCACCACGCCACGGTCAGTGTAACACACGCTGTCAGCAAAGCCAAACGATTCTGGCAATGTCGTCAGCGATTTCCAACAACTGGTGTCTTCCTCGTAGTACTGGCAGAAGTAGTAGTACATAGGGTTTCCGCCACTCGTCACCACACCTTTTTGCGCCCCAACCACCACGAGGCAAGATTTCATCCGGAAGTTCTTCCTTGGCGTTGTGCGGCAGCTGCTGGTCTCGTGTTGGTGAACAGACGCTGCCTGGAACGCCACTGCCTCGTGAAGATATTCAAAACACTTCGGGGTCAGAAGGTCATATGCATCTTTCAAATACTGTAGGTAGTTGCTCGTACAAAACGGTATACGAACGTGTTCGAGGATCGCTTCAAATGACGACTTTCTGTTGCCAAGATCGTGCCTGACCCAAGTCAACACGGCATCGAAGACAACGTCCTCGCTGGCTACAGTGACGTCATCATCCTTGATCAACTGGATCAGTTCCCCGCAGGATAACTCTTTGAAACCATCCGTAGATGCAACCATCTTGAACTCGGACCGCATCATTCGCTTGGCATTTTCTTGCACCTTGTCGAGATGATACAACTCGGCCAATTTGTCGAACTCAATACAGTTGCCAGGGTGGACCTGCTTCACCATGAAGCTCTCACACGCCGTCTTCAGTGTATCCAGCTTCTTCGTCGTAGAGGACGCTACAACAGAAATAACAAAATGCACCGCCATTAATCAAACGCATCGTAAACAGAAAGGACATGCTCAAAACAACATTGTATAACTATTTCATTAGTAGATGTAACGACACATTTGGCAGGACTATTACATAAATATCGTGATCGGATGTGGAGCCATCGTCATCAGAATAGACCAATTAGTAAATTACGCATCTGCCAAAAGCTAGAGATGAACAAACATCCGGGCACTCGGGAATGTAGCGTAACTGTCCTTTACAGTAGCAAGTAAGTGAACAAAATAAGTTTAATATTTTATAATAGTCTTAGGCAATTTATACATAAAAAAATGTGTGTGTCTTAAATTGCTTAAATTATGCTAATGATCATACATATTATAAATTATAATGTTAAAATTATATGATATTCTAATGTCTTGATTTATCTATTATTCCTTCTAGTTTTAACAAATGTAATTCCCAAGAGAAATTAATTATTATTATAAAAAAAATCACTAATGTCGAGGCGAAATTCAAAAGGCTAATATGCTAAGGATCATGATTATTCTAACTTCAATGATATACCAAAGGAACGCACGCACGCACGCACGCACGCACGCACGCACGCACGCACGCACGCACGCACGCACGCACCCACACACACACACACACACACACACACACACACACACACACACACACACACACACACACACACACACACAAAGTGTCCTAGGCTCCTAGCTGCTAACGACCCACTTGAGTCTTGAGCCCCGATCAAATCGTACACATGCCAAGCTTTCTGTTTTTACCTCTGGGAGATTCGAGAGTTTAGACGTGTTAGTGCCTAAAATTCGGTTGTGTCTGTGATGGGTCGCAACATCTGCGCCGTGTCGGAGAAGTGGGTGGGAGATCTGATGCGAAAATCCCGGAGATTTGCTTTCTTTTCGGAAAGTTCGAGATTCACAAAAATCATGGTATACCAAAATCATAATAATAGCGGGAAATCGGTGAGTGTTTGAAGACCTGTGTATAATCACTTGCCTTGGATTTGACACTGGGGTGGCAGTATTACCACTGCACACAGTGTCCACTCCCCAGTGTAAACCACATTCATGGTTATAAGCGTACATACGACCTTTTTGGCTTTGCCTTTGGCTTAGCAAAACGGAAGTAAATGTTTTACTTTGTTTCACGCAGCCCTTCTTAAATTATTACAGCGCCGTGAACTCAACATTACTTACCCATGGTCGTAGTTATGTTGTTGTAAGAGTTAGTTATGACTCGAGTTTGACCGTGTGACGCTGGCAATGAAAAGAACACGGAAGGGCCGCACGGAAGACTTGCAGCGCCACGTAGCGTATTAATATGACATGTTTATAACGTGACCAGCGCCTCCTGTTGCCGAATGACTGTAGCTACTCTGTCGTGCTGCGGTTCTTGTGGTATCTCTCGGCCTTTCTAGTTTTTCAAGTTTTGTTTTAAAGTCGGTCATACTCACACATTGACTGTTATTTTTAAATACAATTTCAAGGATTGTATGGTGTATCACTATTCAAATGTGTGAATGTCTTGAACTACCATCTCCTATATTATAAATGTCGAACGTCCACGGCTAAGTAGTAAGTATACGTCGCCTTGTAGTTATTTTATTTTTGAATTATATTATATTGCTTATAAAATATATTAATTGTAATAGCTAGTGATATATTTCCTTTTTTTTCATTCTATGGTAATTACTATATATTTCGTATATCGCGCTCATCCAAATAACTGTTCTGGTTGGCATTATTGTAAAAACAAATTAATAGCATACAAAAAATCATAAATATTTTTGTCATAGTAAATTGCTAAGATACAATCGGTTCTACTATATAAATAAACTACATCGTCTTTAAACGTTAATAAGTAAATAAATGCAATTACAATATATTATTAATAATAATGCATTCAATTTATCAATAAATAACTGCGATTGTTCAATGTTAAAAAACCTGTTAAAGTGAGTGTGCGTGTATTTACACATGTATATGTTACCTACTATAACCTTTGTTTAAAAAAAATCTTTATTCTTCTTCGCTTTTTCCCACTAGGTGGGGTAAGCGGCCCAAATTCTTGATTTCCAGAATTTCTCTGTTATGCTATTCACTCATATCTCCTTTCTGGTGTTCTCATCTTTTCTTTGACATATTAATTAATATTAAATTAATAGTTTTCTCATTATAATTTAGAAACACAGATAATAAAAATACAACTACCCAATCAGTATATTCAACATAAAGTATCTGCATCAAAATAAAATTATTATACACCTTATGACATATAACGAAAATGTTGAACTTACACATTATTTTGTTCTGGTGTACAAAACACGTAGGGTTATACATTCATTCATTATTATTACACATACACGTATACAGTAAACCTAATCTTTTTATTAAAGAGACGAACCCAAATCCCCGACATGACATTAGCCTACAGCCGGGCATCACATTCCTCAAGCTACATCTCCCAAACGTACTGACAAAGACCATGGCAAATACCAACATGTAGTCCTTAACATAGATGGTGTGGCGTTGGCGTTCAATCAGTAACTTCACAACATGTAGCTATTACAATTTATAAATTCACGATAAGAAGCGGCATTTACTCACGCAAACTCCAAACTATTTGGTTACAATGAGGATTACAGCTGAAACGCTTAGAGGAAAGTCGAAGGGGTGCTGGGAGATAGATGCATATAACATAAATGTAAAGGAAATGTGCTCAGCTCGTGTGTTTCCCCGGTATACATGGATGCACTAGAGACGATGCCACGAACAGAGAAACAATAGGAGAATGTCCATGTTGGCGAAAAACAACCTGATAAGAAGAAATGTGGGAGTTAAAATATAAGAGAAAATGAATTAAATGAAAGTGAAGGTTGGAATGAAGAAAAGTTCTAAGAAGAAATTGGAGAGAAGCACATGGGCTGGTCATGTGGAAAAGCGGGATATAAAAAATGGCAAAGAGAGCAGGTGCCCAGAAAGTGGAATGGAAATGGAGGCGAGGAAGACCGAAATTGCGATGGGGGATTGCATTAAAAGTTATCTCGAAACTGTGAGAAAAGAATGGGAAAACATATGGATAGAAGGACTTGAAGAAGGCTGCCAGAGAACGTAGTAAGAGAAACGTGAGAGGAAGAAATAAGACAATGGACAAGGAAATCTTGGTCAACTCACCGCTGACGACGGTGATGCCAAGAAAATAATAACAACAAAATGCAATTTGACCCTAGTCTAGTACCGGAGTAACCGGACAACTAGTATTTTGAATCCTTAATTTCCATTAGCTATCATGCACATTGCGAATAATGACATGTCCATTGCTCTGTCATCTCTTAGGCTGCAGCCAGCGACAGAGAATTCATAACTTAATCCTATTTTAATGATGAATTTGATTTTGCGAAAGGGTAGAACTGGGAAGGAAAATCTTACACAGGCATTCTGAATCCCACTGCACTTTGTGACTCCATGAATCAGGCAGCCAGTCATTAGGCCTCCGTTCCCCATAATCCTAATTGTTTTCCGGGATTGGGGGCATGGCCCCCGCCCCCCCTGGCTAACCCATTGTCGAAACTGTTGTCATGTCAAAGGGTCCCAATATATCTCCCGCTGATGATTATGGCATAATTAATTGTCCGGCACATTACACATCAGGCATAATGAGTTATATGAGGTGCTCTAAAGTGTTACAATTTGCCCAGATACGAGGCAAGTTGTACCAGCCTACGGGGTAAATTGTAGCATACGTGTTTTAGCATTGCTGCAAATTGAAATAATAGGCCTATAGAAAAATACATAATTTGTGCAATTTATCTCTCCTCTCCTCTCCTCTCCTCTCCTCTCCTCTCCTCTCCTCTCCTCTCCTCTCCTCTCCTCTCCTCTCCTCTCCTCTCCTCTCCTCTCCTCTCCTCTCCTCTCCTCTCCTCTCCTCTCCTCTCCTCTCCTCTCCTCTCCTCTCCTCTCCTCTCCTCTCCTCTCCTCTCCTCTCCTCTCCTCTCCTCTCCTCTCCTCTCCTCTCCTCTCCTCTCCCTCCCTGTGTTTTTCTTTAAAATGGCATAACTGGTTTGTCGACGGATTCGTGTGGTATTCCACGTGACATCTTCAAATATATTGGTGAATATACTGTCGCCTTGCTGGTTAATTTGCATTAGCAGTTTTGTTTGCAAGCCCTCTGTTACAACTTACCCGTGTTACAACTAGCCCTCTCTGACAAAACGTTAACATGGTAAGCCTATGCTTTGTGTTAAAACCTGGCTCTAAACATTGGAGAGTGTGTATCCCTCGTAAATCGGAGAATCACGTTAATGTCGGACCCGTCTCAATTTGTGACTTAAACGAACCACTGAAGACGCCAAGCACCCTGACAGTGACCACCTTCAGTGCCAGCATAGAAAGGTCGGCCTGGTGTAAATGTTCTGGAAAAAAACTGACGAGTTCAATGAGACTGCATAAGATCATAACGTCGTAATCACAATATATATAGAGACTGTTCGGTTAATAGAATCCTGTCGAGTGCTGGAACTAAAACAGCAAGAATATAACTGTTGTCATGGTGACAATGACATTCGTTGACGTACAAAACGTTCGTTGACGTGCGTGAAGAATACAGTCACGTGGCCTCTGATAGCGTCGTCTCTGTTTGCGAAGTGAAACATTTTTTGATACAATAATCTTTAATAAAATTGCCAACTGATGTCACTTTGTGTTTAGAAATGTCCTATCACCCATTACAGATGTCGTAATTTCGTCCGTTGTGCCCTGTACAGATGTACAACTTGCGATTTTTATTCCTGCGTGGTAGGTTTTTGACTCGTAGTGTTAGTTGGAACAAGTTGAAGGAAGCCAGCTGTAGAACGACACAGTTAACTAGTGCTACGTCTGTAAATAGCCTGGTTTCACTCTCACGGTGCAAGCCGAGAAATATAGGTCCGTCCGTGCCTTTGTAAACAACAACAGCTGTCGTGCACCCGTTTTTAAAGCAATTGTTTACCCCTAAAGAAAGCACATAGGCCGGTCTACACGAGGGCATGAAGTCGTAGCGCACTCAGATTAACCCTAGAATCGCCACGAACCGTTCTGACAAGCTCTCATACAATTAGAAATTGCAGAACATTCTTCATAAAGTCAAGTCGTCTCAACCAACAAATCTCATTCATTCATTGTCGACTTATCGTGTGATCTCGCTATGGGTGCCATACTGTTGCCATCGTCGAAGTTTCTAGCCACCTGCCTAGCTCTCCTGTTTCTGGTTTCCGGTAGGGTCAGATAGAATTAGCCTACCAATATTTTGACCGGTCTGGTCGTCCGTTTTGGAGTACAGAAGTTGTTTTGTGGAGATTCCCACGGCAGTGGAAATCGTGGTTGTTGAAGAGCTAAAAAAAAATTTCGATTGCCGTCGAAAAACTCCAACAACAACAACACTGCTCTTCGGCGTCTTCCGACCGCAGAATAGTGCCGAAGCTTCTGTTCAGTCTGCGATCTTAATTCCGTTCTATCGGCAGTGACACAAATTTTACATCACGGTGTCCCAACGTGTTTTTAGTGTGGGTTGACCAGTTATCACATTGCAAGCCAAAGCTTTTAATTGGGTAAGACACAAAGTATATTTTCTAGGTGCTCGCAAAGAGTGTGTTTTGTGTTTTTAGTAGTGCTTTTATTCGCCACTACTTGGCAAAGTAATCACAATTTTATATGCTCAGTTTAGCTCCCTAGATACGCCATTGATTTCAACGCCATGTAACGTCCTAAATATATATATATATATATATATATATATATATATATATATATATATATATATATATATATATATATATATATATATATTTAATGTACATTTTAGGGGCATTTGCGCACTTTAACTGGTCGGGCATTGGCTCAAGCAGCGGAATAATGGCGACAAATCGGTGTCACTTGGCCGATCTCGCAATCGCGACATAGTTGTGCTTTGTGTCTGGTTACCGCCGGGGGGGGGGGGGGAGACCCGTCAGTGAGCGCCCCGGCTGACGGCCGAGAGCGGGGCTGACAGGCGGCAGCGTTCACGCCTCCGCTCGCTCAAGCAGCGACGGCGATAAACATCCGACCGCAAAGTGTGTCAACGGCGACGCTTTCGGGCCTGACGTGTGCGTGACCTTGCCCTCTTCGACCCGCCCAGGGGCCACTTGGCTGGTGTGGTCGGTCGACGTAGGAACGGTTCGTTGCGTTCGTGGTTGGTGTCGACTTGGTAAAGCTGACCGTTTGTCGACGGTGGACGAGGTGAGTGTCTGTTCCCGTCTCGCCGTGGACGATGCGACCGACACCGACCGTGGAGACGGGCGAAGTCGCCTTCTTGGGGCTGTCGCGCCAGCCCAGCCACTGGGTCCGACGACATGGGGCGTAGACTCGGTCGAGACGGCGGCGATGACCCGGCGAGTGTGCAGGAGGTCGAGGCGCCTTGCCGTCGTCGCTGTTGTGGTCATCGCCGTCGTGACGGTGTTGTGGTCACTCGACGCGGACAGTGACGCGCGGGCGAAACACAGGCTGGTCGCACGCCATCGACACGAGCCGGACCCCCCGAGAGATGGATCACCTGAGGTAGACCGGACGGACGAGCGCATGTACGAGTCCCTGCTCCGTAGCGCGCCGGCGTGCGTCGATGACGCGCTCCTGGTCATCCTCATCACGACGGCGCCTGACCACGCCGTCCAGCGAGCGGCCATCCGACGCACGTGGTGCGCGGCGTCGACCCCGGGCGCGCGCGCCCCGGGCGAGATCGACGTGGACGCGCGAGACCTACGTCACTTCCAGTGCATCTTCCTGATCGGCTCGACGCCGAGCGCGGCGACGGAGCGGTCGATCCGCGCCGAGACGGCGGCCCACGGCGACATCGCCCGGGGCGCGTACATCGACTCCTACCGCAACCTGACGGCGAAGGTCCTCACCGGCCTCCACTGGTGCGTCCGCCACTGCAGACCCAGGTTCGTGCTGAAGACGGACGACGACTGCTTCGTGAACGTCGGCGTGTTGCTGCGGCTCCTCTCCCTACACACCGACGACGATGACGTGTACGTCGGGAAGGTGTACTCCTCGCCCACGAACACCCTCGTCATCCGGAGCGCGCTCAGTCGCTGGGCCGTGTCTGAGCGGGACTACTCGCCCGTGAACTACCCGCCGTACGCTAGCGGCATCGGCTACGTGCTGTCGTACGGCGCCGTGCGCAGGGTCCTGGCCGAGAGTCGGCGTGTAGCCGCCTTCCCCAACGAGGACGCCTACGTCGGCGTGCTGGCGGACAGGGCCGGGGTGGCGGCCGTCAACAGCTACCGCTTCACGCTGCTCAACGACAAGTGGACCGTGTGCAACTTCCGGTATCTCGTCGTCGTCCATAACGTCACATCGCGCCGCCAGAGGGAGCTGTGGGACACCGCGCGCCGCGCAGCCGTGGAGTGTCGTCAACAGAAGTTCATAACGACGTGGGATTAACGGTGTTGATATTAAGCGATCAGTTTAACGACGTGGGATTAACGACGTCGCGAGACCGGACTGACTGTTAGATGGCCAGTGATGACGTCGTGTTAATGATGACGACACGTGGCAAGAATGAGTGACCGAATGTGACGTCGGATTAAGGACATTACAGGACCAGTATTACATGACCAAGCACGCCTATTGGACCAATCGGTCCTAGTCCAGCGCCTGTGTTACCAGCTGATGACGCCACATATACATCATTACCGCCTTTCTATTTACTACTATGCACCTATATATATATATATATATATATATATATATATATATATATATATATATATATATATATATATATATATATATATATATATTAATATAAATATACATTTTATATCAATACTAAAATATTATATATTCTTACTCTTAATGCATTTGCGTGTACATATCCCCCATAGGCCATACGTTTGCATACCATTATATTAAAAATATATGAATTATATTACATAGATAGGGCCTGTATTGTAAACGACGTGAGCGCATGATCGAAAATCGCGTTCATTGTCATCGACCAATCATAAATCGGAACCTCACTGGAAAAACTCTTTCTATCTACGACACTGCATGCTGTCTGCATGGCTAAATCGGCGAACGCGGTGTACGGACTCAATACAATGCGGGAGCTTGTCTCACTGCTATAACTAAGCCTCATGGTGTTTTCTCGTTCATGTGTTGGCTGTAAGACTATGCCTGACCAACTGTACTAATTTCACATAAAATATGTTTTCAAAATATCGAATACCACAATTCCACTGCGCCTACTACATTCGTGTGGGTCACACCGGGAAGTCTATCTTAGCTCTACCCTTCAGTGGGTGCACGCGCGGTGTCGCTGACGACAACAGCGTCGCGCGACGATCATCGGTCCGATGATGAGCCATGCAAGCCGTTGGTTCCGACGAAGGACGATCGGAGATCGCGGGTCGGTGTTTCAGTTGTCACTCGCCGATCGTTGATCCGTCGTCTCGTTGACGTCAGGTTTGCCGCGGAATCTGAACTATTAGAGTAGCATTTTACAATAATGTTATGTCGTCACGTCAACTACAGTCGTCATCCCCTCATAAAACTGACACGATGTTCGTCTCGTTCGTGAATCATGGCCGCTGCAAATCTTAGTTTCGGTGTCGTTCTCGACCCGTGTAAAGCCGTTTGGTGCTGCGGTTGTTCTGACGTTTAGCCGTTAACTCGTGGTTACGGTAAACGTTTCATGACGTCATAGAAGGATTTCAGCCAATCGGCGCACGAGTAATTCCCGCGGTTTGGTAACTAGGACTCTACGTTACGTTATCCGTTTTAACGTGACGTGCGACATACTACAGTGTATTGTGAAATGTCTTTCGGTAACATTTGTTCAATTTTTTTCGAATCTTTAAGGATGTTTCACTATCCTGCAGTTGTAACCTCTCTTTAAGATGACGCTAGTTTTATGTGCCCGCTCCAATTAAAATCGGATAACTAAATGACGCCAAAGTATGTGGCTGTGCAGCCTGTTCGCATACGCAGAGAAGTGTATGAAGTTTGCTTGTGAAGGACGAATATTTAGAAATGCAGGAGACTAACCAAATAAGACGTTTGCTGTGTAGAAAGAACCCGGTATATGATTTATTCAACGTACAAGCGAGTGATAAACATAGAAGTTACAAACACACACTCCGTTGTTTCACGCTGTGGGAAAGCAACGAAGGCAAAAACTAGCTTGAATAGGGGGTGTAAGTATGTCACGATACATGGCGAGACCCCGCGCGACTGGAGCTGATTGGGGTATAAGCGAGACAATTGGGGACTGGTCACAAGAATAATACACAATAAAATATTTTACGGGATTTGCATTTTACATTGCTGTACGTTGTGGTTTCGATAAGCACTTATATCTGACAAGTTGTCTAAATGCACATAATCATAACACATGTGTACGTTTGTCCCAAACAGGTTGTACTACGCGAAAAATTGCACTTTTCTTTAGTAGTCAAGATCGCCAAACGCAAGTACTTGCCGCTGTTGCCATGGCAACCACCATTATAATCGATTAAAATTCATGATTTCTGTGATCATTGTCACCGGCAAAGTGTTCCACTGCTTCTGCTTGTAATAATCCTTCGGACAGTATAGCTAAAATAGTTAGACAGGAACAGTTCGATTATTACAACCAAAAACAAAACGAAGTCCTATACGTAAACATGGAGAATATGGACCTCCAGCCCCCAGCCTCGTTTTCGCGCGCGAGACTTACACGCCCTATGGGCTCGTTAACTCTCGACCATGCCACTAAACTTGTCATGCCATTTTTTTGATTATTTTCCACAGGCTATCGCGGCTCACGGCATTCAAGACGTTGTTCCGATTGACAGTTAATGTAGAGGTCCCGGTCCTGCTTCTGGTATTTTTTGAGTTAGCGAGCTGAAAGTATGTCAACTAGCTGCGACTGTGTTCGTCCCGAGGCCACGATGTACTTGATGATAGTTTTATCATGTTCCATAGCATTTTCAAATGTGAAGGAGACCGATTGTTTTCCGTACATCAGCTACAGTAATGGGTTCTGTTTACGACATATTTAAATCTAACTGTGGTGTAGTTGTACATCTTATTTCAGACAGGTGGTTGAGGACATAATTATCTACTGTGTTAAAAAAGTAAGGCTAACATATTTATAATTTGACGAATATACGTCCAAAAAAGTGAGGTCCAGATGCAGCAAGTGCAACCCTTGAAGACGCTCGTGTAATTTTGGCAAAACCATTTAGTAGCAAGTTGTAATAGCAGACTGCTAAACAGAGCTAATTTAGCAAATGTGTCATGCATATGGATGAAACATGATTAGCGTATTTGAGAAATGCACTGGTGAAAGCTGAAATCGCTACCAAAAACAACGCCTACATTTCAATCGGTATCAGAGGCGATTATTAATTCTATGCAGTTAAGCTGGAATTGGAAAGTAGTTGACAATCTTGTTTCGTTGTTGTTTTATGTCCGTCATAATTGGCATAAAACAATTAACAGATGTGTATTACGTTAGCTTGATGTTAGTTAGTTTTTTCAGGAGTGTGTTACTGGCGGTGGTCGCGCCATAGAGTGCCAGACTGTCAATCAAGGTTCAATCCCACCTACCACCGTTTCAAAACTTAGGCAATTTCGTTCACCTCATTTACCTGTCTTTCGGAAGAGACACTAAAAGCCGGTGGTCCCTTTATCTGGTGTCTATGCCAGGGGAAGTAAAAGATCCCACCAGTGGACTCACTAATTCTAGAGAAGGACAACTCCTGCGTTAGCCTAAGTTTGGGCTGTTTGGAGGAAACCACCCGAGACCTGAGGCAGTGCCTGGTGGCCTTTGTAGTTGGATCAACATTGTTTACTACAATTACAATGTCAAGTAACATTGATAGCACATTCCGTTTACAATAACGGATCTCTAATAGATGACAGCAATCAACTGCCAAATTACTAGTTCACATTCCTTCTCATAACTAATATAATCTTCTAATGGACAAGCACAAGGAAATTAAATTGGATGAACATTTTAATTACCTCACATTTTAACAAATCTACAGTTGTGGAACATATAGCACACAGATTCAGGTTTGAATGTTAACGGAATGAATTGCTGCCGTCTCTGGTGTAAATGAGTGAATGAAGGTTGTGATGAGCCACTGACGACGGCCTGCGGCGTCCATGACACAGAAGTCTGTTGCCGCGTGGAGCGTGTCAGACATCACCACTGGCTGCCAACTGGTTGTATCTTCATGTTGTGATTGTTCTGAAAAAATACCACACAATACCCTTTAGAAAACAATTTGGTCCTAAAACTATGCTTTGGTGAAATTCCAACATGTCTTCGTAACATCTGAGGATTACAGTTTTGGGTGAAGGTTGTTGATATATGTAAATGTGTTTTACTTTTAAGGTGGTACTTCAAGTGTGTTGTGATCATAATGTGTAGTGGCGGGGGACGGTGGTCAAGTTTATTTGTAAATTCTCTAAATGGTTGATGTTGTGTTTACACACCAGTAAAATTGAATTGTTACATCATAAATAGCCCATTCCATATATAGTGAGGCGGATATGTGGCAAATATAAGATGGATTGTGGGTTTGGTGGTAAAAGCACCAAAATTGGCATAGTTGATGTTAAAAAGATACTAAGCGATTTTAGATATAGTGCCAAGCTCAATTTTTCCCCTGGTGTCCATAAAATGACCAAATCCAAGATGGCCAACAATCGAAGTGTGAACATTTTGAAAAGGCTTTATCTTCATTAATTATTGACATAAACAGATGAATGAAGTGTCTATTTCTATGTTTTCAGGTATGGGGATTCCAACGGAACCATCATTTGAATGGTAAAATGTAAAAAAATTCACATTTACAAGAAAAATGTGTAAAACATGGTCGTAAAAATGCAAAACGACAAGAAAATTTGGGTGCAATAAATGGATTTTTTTTATTGCCAATCATGTTGGTACAATAGCATGGAAACATATTTTCAACTGTTCATACATATTTATATTGAATATAATTCAAAACGTTAGCATCGATATTCAATAATCATAATTGCTGTCATATAATACAGCTTGACAAGATGAAACAAAAATAAATAAAATAAAGTACCATTCAAAACTAAATGTTGAACATAAGACTGGACTCATCACTTTGGCAAAAAAGCAACAATATAAAATAAAACAAATATACAACTGAGTGACATAATTAATACTGCCATCACTCCTGTATTATTACATTATCCAATTGAAGCCTTCACACTTTACACAATGCCATACAATGACTGACAAACTGATATAAAATGGACTAGAAACATCAACAAAAAAATCTGGTAATTCCAAACGCATACAGTTGTGAACAAAAACAATAAATCTGATAGACACTGAACTGCTGCTCGACATCATATCTTAATAGTGATCACTGTGTTCACAGTTGCCGAATACGCAACTGCTGCAAGACATACCATCATAAACAAAATGGTGAACATACACAGACTCGACTCACTGCTAAAGGCCACCAATATAAATTAAAAAACCTAACATATATATAATATACAACTGAGTGACATAATATATAGATATATCGATGTAAAATGGACTAGAAACATTATCAAAGCAATTTGGTAATTCCAAACACAGTTCTGAACAAAACAATAACTCTGATAGACACTGAACAGCTGCTAGACAGTAGACATCACATCTTAATAGTGATCACTGTGTTCACATTTGCCACAGCAGTGGCACAGTGACATGCACTTCAGATTACCTTTAACACATTTGCACAGCCCTCTACATCCTTTCTTACAGCCGCATCTTAACAACTCTGAGCAGGACACGGCCGCTTCTGGGAGTAACGTCCACATCGGTTCCCATCCTCGCGTCGGATTCTTGCTCCATCCCCAGGACTCTGGAGAAGGAAGATCTCGGACCTGGGCCTGACTCCATACATGGCCACCATGGTATGTTGCACTTCTTGCGTGCTGCTCTGGTTGGTGGAATGGCGTCGATAGATCTGGCTTTTGATGTGAACATGTCCACAGTAGTTTCGTCACTCCCCCGATCATACATAAGCACCACGTATGACTCGAGTACAGACATGCAGACATTGTCCAAACTTGTCGGTCGTGTGACAAGTCTAGCGAAGACCTCCGTTACAGCATTGAATGACCTCCACGTGTCGAAGGCTGTCTTTTTGCCTTTCCCAGCAAACGACGAGACTGTGTCACAACCGGTCAAGGGGTGGAACATGGGAAGAGCTTGTGCTTTCTCTGCACCCAAAGAGGTGGCAATTTCATGAGCTGGTATGTACCTCAGGTGTTTACCCGTGCCAAACGCTATCCACAGCTGTGTGTTCTCCATTGACACAACAGTGGAGACAGCCAGGACGACAACGTCTGTATCCACTGTTCGCAGCATGATCCGCCGATGACCTTTTTCGGCCGCATCCTTGGCGTGCAAGAACATGCGAGTATCCGCCTCTTCGTGAGAGCATGGTGCCAAGGCCGAGACATCTTGATAGACACGTGAGCACAGCACATGCTTCCCACCGGTTGAGAAGACTTCTTTCTCTGTAGACAGATTTTCCACGACTTCATATGCTAGGAAGTTGAATAGTTCTGTCTTGTTCTCGTCCACTCGCAGGAACTCCTGCCAGTTTCCCTGGATGGAGTTGGCTGCTGCAACACGTCGTCTGACGCCCTTTCCACGATTTTCTCTTGCTGTGGACTTCAGGCTATCTGGTATGTAGACATCGCAGATGATGTCCACCCTTGTGACTCTAGCCAACTGTGCTTTGATGTATTGAAGGAACACTAACATGGCATAGTCTTGGAAGGTTTTCGCTCCAACTGGCTTCAGCATGTTGATGATAGCAGCTACATCCAGTATGATGACGTCGATGACTGGAGCTTCGCCTTTGGATGTGCACAGCTTCTCCAGGCAATCTGTGAGATCTGCCTTTGTACCGAACCGCAATTTTCCCAGCTGCGACAAGGATGGTGGGTATGCATGATTTTCATGCTTGAAGAAATTGTCCAAGTCTCCGTCTCGTATCTGGCACGCGATGTACAGCCTGGAAAATAGTGCACAGTCGCTCTTGAGGGATGTTATCATCTGTGTAGCTTTGGATGGTCTCCCTTTGAATGGTCTGTTGAACAGTGGCATACTGTTCTTAGAGATGGTGTCTGATACAGGTGATGTACGCTCAACCAACCGATCCGTTACAAAGCTGTCGTACTAATCAGGCCCCTTCTTCTTTATCCCTCGCACAGTTGTCACTACGGCTGGATCTGCGATGTTTCTGGTATCCAAGACCAGAAGATCTCCACTCTCCTCCATGAACGGATTCCCAAGGCCTTCGATCACTTCCACGAGAGCCTGAACTTCGCTTGCAAAGGTGACTTGTACAGCCATTGTGTGTTCGTGGTGCCTGCCGTTGTCCCTGCCAGTGTGGTTATCCAGGCATGCTGTTTCAAAGCCGTCGATGGTCCTCACAATTTCTGGTCCAGCTACCATCCATCACAGTAGAGCTCTAGGGTTTTGCGTCAAGCCGATTGCACCACCATCACCTTTGACGACTGCGTTGTTTTGCTCATGCGCGTGATCGATAGCTATGGCTGAGAAGGGACGGGTCGACTTGTGCACTATGAAGCTGCCTCGGTCAAACTCTTTCGCTACATCAGGGAGCCGTTCGTACAGTGTTGTCATCACGTATATGTACGGGAACCCAGCGAGAATAGTGTGTGTGGTCCAGGGCAAAGAACCATAGAGTCAGTGCTCTCAATGCAGTGATGTAGAGTGGGAAGTTTCCTTCGCGAATTGATCGCACAAAGACCAGCATAAGGCATTCCAAGTGCATGACCATGTGCCACCAGGTCGCCAGGGCTCAGTTCATTCATCGAGTCCATTGAGTATCATTAATTATTGATTGTAATATCAGTATTCCATTCATGTGTACGTTCTTTATTTACATCGAAATGGGTGCTAGGTTAGGTATTCATAAAATATATTATGAGCATCATCATGTATCATGTGTATGTCTGGCCCATGTAGCTCATATGACAAAAAGTCAAATTGGCACTATGTTAAATGAATGAGGATAATAGTATACTTATATATAACATCCATTTCTGAGAATAATCTATCCATTTCGCCTTGGCCGCACCCATTTTAACATCAATTATCACAATATCATCATAATATGAATTTAAATGCATTGTATCGAATAGGTGGTGGCATTTGATTCCTTAGGTCAGAAAACATACACAACGACACTTCATTCATATTTATACAATATTTATTCAGGAAGATATGACGATAATTAGAATTTCGCGACTCAGGTGGCGGCCATCTTGGATTTTTCAAATTTTAGGGCCCCATGGGGGAAATGTTGCTTGGCACTATATCTGAAATCAATTAGTACCTTCTTAGCATCAACTATGCCAATTTTGGTGCTTTTACCACCAAACCCACAATCAAATCACATATCTGCCTCACTAATAAGCAGGATGATGACATTTTCAAATGTTTGGGATTGCTATAATAATAATATATTTCTTATATAGAGCCCCATCCAAATAATTGTTCTGGGGTGCTTTACAATGATTCTTCCTAAATTAGTTAAAATAATAATAAAAAAATAAAAATAAACACTAATACAATACTACTTTGATAAGATATGCTTATATGCTAATAAAGACAATCATGATACAATGTTGTTTGTAAGCTATTATCTAGGCTAGCGCTGTCGATCGCCATTTGCGCCATAGGCGAAACGGTTTTCTATTTGGCGAAAATAAATTAAACCTCTTAGCCAAATTGGCGAAACGTTATATGTCATTATTATTGATGTTATCAGCAATACATGACTGCATTGTTCAACACCCAGCTCTGTTGAAGTTGCCTAAACGATCGCACATTCAACTGACCCAAATAACCAGTCGGCGTAACGTGACCCGCTGGGTAAACAATAGGTCGCTAATCCCTCCACTTAGCCATGCTCACAGACAATAGGGGAGCTTAAATCAATCAAGAATTGTGTTTACTAGACAATGGGGACCTGCCTGATGGCACTAATTACAAGTTTGAGGCCAGTACAACGCTGTACCCATAAGGTTCCATATTATCGCTCAGTATCGCCGCCCGACGCCGTCACATGGCAGTGTCAATGATTAATCAATGTGCCAACTGGTAACTATTCAATAAAATGCTAACATAGATTGTAATTCATGTATGTTTGACAAGTTTCACCACCAGAAACATTACAGATAGAAAGATGCATGCCAAAAACGTGTTTTATCAAATATAGCCTACGTCACCCAGGCCAGGATTACAGGCAGCCATGGTGAATTACTGTATTCAATTACTGAGCAGTCAAAAGAAGTTTTAAGATAGGTAATAATTATTATCAATACACTGTTTGAATCACTGCGGGGCAGCAAGAGTAGAGTAGGTGGTTCTTAATTATTTTACCTTGTTATAAAAGTGTATCTTTCAATTTATGTTATACACACCTGTAATGTAAATTTTATTACATTAATAGTATGGGTTAGGAGCTTTTTCTTTATATTTTGCAAAATTCTCAACAGTTGTTCAGCTTTCATTTTATGGTTAAACAATGTTCTGTTAAATTATATTGGATGTTTGTTTGCGATATATATTTTTAGCTAAATATATAAATGTTTAGTTAATTAAAATAGGAAATTTGTTCTTGTGGATATTGTATAGGATTTTTTTTATTATATTATGTCTTGTTTTGCACTTTTAAACCGGGTAATTTAATTAATCTAAAAAATGGCTAAAGAGAATCTCATTTGGCTAAACAAATTTCTGACCTTTAGCCAAATTGGCTAAACAGATTTTAGGCACAGCGCTAGCCTAGCTATTGATAAATGACAAGACCCCGATACAGGCAATCTTTTTAGGACCAGTAGTTACTCTTAAATCAAGTACTTAGATATAATTAGGCCATCTGCACAGGTGAATAGATGATGATATATACCAGTACTGATCCTCCCAGAAACATGACACAGTGTAAAAAACAGAACAGAACATATTGGTTCAGTCAGAACTTAGGTCTCGCAGCATTTATGTTTTGCGTGCATCCTACTGACATGTGTAGTACTTACCATGCATCAGTCTACTTTACGGTGACTGTTCACAGAGATGTAGTGGTACAGGACGACAAGTAGAAAGAGGCTCACTCCAAGCACGTTGGCAAAGATCGCCAGTTGTACGTCTGTGATCATTCTGTCAAACACAAGTCACAGGTAAAAATAATTAGTTCAGCAATCTAATGATTGCAGAAATGAATACATTCTAATGTTTGTTGTGTGAGAAATGTATTTGTATACATATGTATTAGGAATGTTTATTATTTGTTGCATTTATTACTGCAAACCCATGCCAGGCAGAGACAAATATATTTTTATGTAAGACAATATTATAAATATCGTCTTTTGTTTTCAGGACACATCTCAAGGCGAAAATGCTGATTATAATATTTGCATACATTGGATATCTCACACTAACCTAAATCATTCCCAGGAATATTTATGTTTTAAAATATTGAATTGGCTAAGTCTGAGAAAATGGCAACATTGAGGTGGGTCAGGATTCTACAAAAATAACCAAACTGTAATAATATTTAGGTCTCAAAATGTGTCTAACATGCAACATTTGAGTAATCTTCCAGTTAACCGGCCTAACATTCCATCAATGTAAACAAACTGATATCACAGCTCCGCACAGCTAGTGCATCCTACAGGCGTCTCAACTGCAAAGGTATAAACTGTGTGTACAAAGCCTGAAATTACATTAGAAAAATGCAGTATATTTGGTAAATATAAACATTTCCAAAATAAAAATCCACATTGTCGTTGTGGTTTTTATGCCTGTGGGATGTGCAGAGCTGTGACATCGGCTTGTTTAATTCAACTCGATGGAATAAAATTGTCCTAAACACAATTTAAAAAATTATATTTGCTGTTGTACCGGAAAGTACAAACACATAATAAATGCAGAATAACCGTTTTGAAAAAGCCCTAATAATTTAGGCCAGTTAACTGGAAGATTACCAACATTTGTATAACATAAACATATAATAAATGCGTGGGATGATGATGGTACTGAAATAACAATGCAAATCCAATGCCACATGTGACATGGCAATGGCAATGCAGTTGTCAGTTGATTGTTGAAGTATTAAATGACGCAGATGCCAACGGCAACGTCAAGATTGACGTGGCGACAAATATTTCGGTTCTTGAATGACTTAATTTTTGTCACTTTGAACACTTCACCTAGTGTATATCTTTGTAAGGAACACAACTGATACCGACTGTCAAAACAGCAACAGTTTAAGAAGCCAGCTATAAATTATAACCTTCGTTCTGCTAGATTGTCCTACATAAATCAATTCCTAACAACTGCAATAACCGACAAACCGAAAGCATTCTGGAGTTTCATTTCCAAACTTAGACAAGATAACCAGGGTATTGGGGACCTCAACATTGCGGGAGACATAATTAGCGATGACAAACAAAAAGCAGAAGCCTTAGGAAACCAGTTTAAAAGTGTCTTCACACATGAAGGAAATTCCGAGTTACCAAATCTGAATGACAGCCCACATGGAAAAATACCCAAAATAACAATTTCACTTGAAGGAGTACATGACCAACTATCCAAAATTAACACCTCTAAATCGCAAGGACCAGATGGCATTCCACCATGGTTTCTAAATAGATATGCCTCCCACCTAACGCCAATAATACATGATATTTTCCAATCATCAGTTGACTCTGGTCAAGTCCCCAATGCCTGGAAAGAAGCAAACATAACTGCAATTTTCAAGAAAGGAAGCAGGGCAGAAACTTCAAACTACAGACCAATATCCTTAACACCTGTGATTTCTAAACTTCTTGAACACATAATTCATAGCCACATCATGAAACACCTTGAACAACATCACATCCTAACTGACCACCAACATGGGTTTCGTGCAAAAAGATCAACAGAAACTCAACTAATTCAAACTATCCATGACATAAGCAAATCCCGTGATGAAAAGAAAACTGTAGACATGGCCATTCTAGACTTCACTAAAGCATTCGATAAAGTTCCACATAAAAGACTAATTCACAAACTAAAATACTATGGCATCACAGGCCCAATATCATCATGGATAGAAAGCTTCCTTACAGAAAGAACCCAACAAGTTGTAATAAATGGATTAGCATCCACACCCATTCAAGTCACCTCAGGGGTACCATAGGGAACGGTACTGGGGCCCCTCTTTTTCCTACTATACATAAATGACCTACCCAATAATCTCACTTCAAATGTTCGCCTTTTTGCAGATGACTGCCTACTATATCTACCAGTTAAATCCGACAATGACACTTCTCTCCTCCAAAATGATCTACTCAAACTCGAGGAATGGCAAAACACTTGGCTTATGAAATTCAATCCCACCAAATGCTTCACAATGACATTAGCTTCAAGAAAACCGACACCAAATCACTACACCTTCTGTGGCCAACAACTTAAATCTGTTCAATCTCACTGTTATCTTGGAGTACAAATATCAAATACTTTAAATTGGACAACACAATGCAACTCAGTCGCTAAGAAAGCACAACAGACACTTGGAGTCATAAGGAGAAATCTAAATAAATGCCCAACCCACATCATTGGTACCTCAACGCAGCGGGCAAAACTCAATGGCTTTTTCCCGACACTGAGTCAGAGTATCACACCAGCCACCTCAGTTTTAAATCTCGGAGTAACGTTTGATGAAAACTTCAATTTCAAAAAACATATCTCGAAAACATGCCGTTGCTGTTTTTACCATATCCGTGATCTTCGCCGTATCCGCCGGTTTTTATCACTTTCCGTTGCTAAAACCATCGCCACAGCTCTAGTAAGCAGCAGACTCGACTACTGCAATTCCCTCCTTTACAATACCGCAAACAAGGACATAGCCAAACGTCAGCGTGTCCAAAATTGCTTAGCAAGGGTAGTCACGAGTTCTCGACGTTTTTCTCGCTCAGTGCCGCTTCTAAAATCACTGCATTGGCTACCTGTGCACTATCGCATCATTTTCAAAATGTGTACAATAGCCTATCAAGCACTCTCATCTACACAACCAGCATATCTAAATTCAATGCTAACTCCAACAAGAAATTCCAGACAGCTACGCTCAACCAGTAGTAACCCTCTTCACATCCCTCGGGTGAAAACGAAAGCCGGGACCCGAGCTTTCTCGGTTGCCGCACCAACGGTGTGGAATTCGCTTCCTGCCAGTGTTAAATCACAAGGTAATATAGTTTCATTCCGCCGACATCTAAAAACCTATCTTCCTATCTTGCCTATCCTCCTT
Organism: Oasisia sp. SBJ-2009; assembly: GCA_964017155.1. NCBI lineage: Eukaryota > Metazoa > Annelida > Polychaeta > Sabellida > Siboglinidae > Oasisia > Oasisia sp. SBJ-2009. Next base: position 50,810,514 of record OZ024863.1, on the reverse strand, counting down.
AGCCTCCTAGCTTTTCCATCCATCCGTTGACGACTCACGCATTGCTTTCGATTATGAGATTGATTAATCCCCTGGTTTTGTCGCGCCACTGAGCTTGATTTTCGAGGATATTGGCGCAAAAGAAGTTACTATTATTATTATTAAATCTATAGCCTACACAACCCTTGTCCCACCAATACTTGAATATGCGTCAGCACCATGGGATCCACATTGCCTAAAACATATTAAAACCTTAGAAAGAATCCAAAGACAAGCTGCCAGATTCTGCACACAAAACTATTCTAGAGAGCCAGGAACAGTAACCCAACTTCTCAAAGACCTCCAATGGGACACCCTTCAAACAAGACGAAAAATTTAAAGACTTAGCATTATATACAAGATGGAACATAACCTTATAGATATCCCGCTAGATCACTATATCCAACACAACACTAGATCCTCACGTAAACATGACAGTCAGTTCTTGCAAATTAGACACTCTGCAAACATATTTGGAAACAGCTTCTTCCCAACCACAATTAAAGAATGGAATTCTCTGCCCCCAAACACTGTCTCAAGTAAATCACTAAACTCATTTCAAAAAAATGTAATCCAACATTTTAACAACTAATCCAAACGACCCACCATGCGCACTGGCGTGATGTGTCCCCAGGACATTTTGCCAGTAACATATACAGATACGTGAATACTAACGTGAATACATCCTATTATCGACCATCCATGATCAAACGAGTTTAATCTGAACGTAAACTATCTCTACTTTAAAAAAATATCTCAGTAAGGATGACCTCTGGTAAATGGCCAGTATTACAGCATATTATTTATTCAGATTCAACTTGCCTGACGGTGGACAGTGAAAATACGAAAATGCTATTTTCGAATCAACAGATCTTGACTACGTGGTCGGCTGGCAAAGAGAACGAAATCCCGAAAAATCTCGCATTTAGCTACGCCCACGAACGCCACGTATCGCCGGCGTTAGCCAATGAACGCGTGTGTTTAGGTCAGCTGACCTGGATGGCTTCGGGGACAAAGAAGATGGCGGGATTGTTGTCAAACTCGAAGCTTTGCCTTTGTTCTTTGAATTTCACGCCGGTAGGACTGCCTTCGCATCCGATGACATGTCTGTTGAAGGTTAGGTATCGGATTTGTCATGGGAGAAACGCATGCATTCGAGACGTCGCGTGTCACTTACAAAGTAAAACAGGTACGCGTTTGACAAGTTTGTTGACGTTGCGGCGTGATGAGAGCCATGTGACTCGGGCCGACAGGCACACCCCCAAGCACCATGTGGACTTCGGATTATGTGGCTTAACGGTGTATCAAACCAACATACCCGTCTTGTGTATGCAGTAAACTTATATTATTGTGTTTTGAGTATGTCAGCTACCGCCGAATGAAAACTGAACTGGTGATTAACTGTGGAATATGTCACCATGTTCGGCGTCGTTTGTTGACAGAAGTCAACTGTCAGCAGTCTGTCAAGTCGGATTTTTGGTCACCCGTTTCCGGGTTTGCCCAGGGCAGTATTAACTGTCCAAAGTACGTTCTCGATGACGGATCGACATTGGATTATAGCAGAATATAACTGGGTGTTTGAGGTAAGTTGTCAATATTGTATTTCTGGGCAGTCTAGCTGTAGCAATCGGTGGTAATCCAGTGGCCTTGCAAGTACCGGCTTAACAAAGGGTCAAACAGTTAATGCGCGCGTTTATTCACTTGCACTGAACCATTGTTTAGATCTATTGTTTCATGCGCCACGTGTGTACTTGTCAACACCCGATTTATACAGTTAATTGCAGATTTTTTGTATACAAAATCTAAATGTTTATAATAGGACATAGTAACATAATAATATTGAATGAAACTTTTTAAATAATAATTGCAGAAGTTATTAAAAAAATAGAAATTGGTAATTTTCACCTCAAATAATAAAAATGGAATAAATTGTTTACTGATTAGCTATGTAAATGATAGTATAGTATTTTAATTATTAAAAAAACGGATAGGTCATAAAGGCAGATTATATTAGGATTATATGTAAGTAATTAATAGAAGTGCCAGCTGCTTTCTGATGCTGTTTCACCAGCATAGATCAAAACTATATCTTGAATTTTCTTGATATGTGTACTATCACACCATCTGAGCAAGTGAATGAGTTTCATTTTAATACATAATATATAAAAGTATATTGTATTAGATATGTTGCAAAGAATATAATACAATACAATAACTTTATTCCAGACTCTTCAGTATACAGGAAATAAGCATATACAAGTAATACTGTGGTCCATAGCACCAGCAACAGACAGTAGCACAGGGCTCTCGGCCCAGATCGCTAAACAAAGTTGGTTGTGTAAAGCATATTCATCCAGTGTACTCTGAATAAGTACATCACTAGATTTATTTCAGTTTTACATTAAGTGGGGAAATGAAGCAAGATCACTGATCAGAAGGAAGTTTGGACAATGTAGATGCCAATCTCTGGTCCATTGTTGGCCTCTGGCATCCTTTCCTTGTTGCTGCAGCATTACATAAGCACCTGCACACACAGGGCTATCACAAAGAACTGCTGGTTTTGCCGCCAATGCTGTGTGTGCCACCTGGGCATCAGTTACCACACGTGTACACACCTCCTCCCTTCACTCTGGCACCTTTGTGTTCTCTGACTCAATGTACGTCTCTGTTGTGCTCAACATACAGTACTCGTGCTCAACATGTGATTGTAAATTTGTCATTATCCGGGTGGGGATGTCTCCAGTTCTTGGCACTTCTCCCGCAGGTGTGGATCAGTGAGAGTTCCTAGAAATATTTTTTGCCTAGAATTTACCATCAGCCCACCATGTATGCATAGCATTATAACCATTGCATTTGTATTATCATAGTTTTAGTGTGTATATATTATGGGAACAAGTGTTTTTTACTAAAAATAAATTATACAAATTATATATTTAAAATTAATAAAAATTATATATATTATTTCCACACCTGAAACAAAATTCGGAATGTTTATGCCAGAAGGCAATATTAATATTGTGTTACAGTATCAGCCAATATTACAAGCAAGAATAAACGATGAAGCTTTGCTGAGGCAGCCAGTCGTAACTCTTTGTCCATTCTCTGCTGCACCAGCCATGTTAATTTGTTTGTTGCCATGGTAATGAGGCGTGGATGCGGCATGGCTGTTTTCAGACAATAGTTGGCACCATATGGCATCGGAGGGTGTGTAAGCATTGTCTTAGAGGATCATTGTGATCGCTTAGTAATTCAGAGGATCGTGCATTGTTTTTATCCTTTGTACCTCAGCAATTGTTGAATCTTCGCAGCCGTATGATATCACGTGTATGTGGTATATAAAGCTGTCAGGTATGTTTCTTTGTTTAAATTGTAAAATACATGTGTATGTTTCTTCATAATAGTCTGTAAGTCTCAAAGCATTGTTCCATGATGATTCTAGAATTGTCTGTTACAAAACAATTGTTATCTAAATGGTGTGCAGTTGTATACAATACAATATATACTCATTGTTATTATAAGTATTGTATTATTATTATTGTAATGAATTATATCTATGCAGTAGTGACAATACATACATATATTCTATGCAGTGTAGATGTATAATTGTCACCTGTAGGTATCATACTGATTGATATTTTGTAATATATTTTACATTAGTTTTTATCATCATAAACAGTGCTCAGTAAGTATGTGCATGTATGTATAATTTTTTGATAATTTATACATATTGCGAATTTTTTCTTCTATTATTACTTGAATCTTTCTTATTTTAAGTGAAATTATAAATACGTTTGGGTTTGCACAAGCTATATAATTCAGAATACCTGGTAATAATGATATGGCATGTTATAACTGCTTGTTGAAATACATAAAAAAAAATTAATAATATAATGATAATTTACAGCATTTCTCAGCATTGTAAATCATTCATAACTTAATATAATTCAGAGATGCAATACAATCCTAAAAATATGACACATGTAGCTATTAAGTAAATCATAAAACAAGCATAATGATATATACGTGTGCTTTTATTTATTAGATATTATTAATGTTTTATTTAATTTATTTTAATTAATAATCTTAATAGCAATATATCATATTTTAGTAAATAATAAAATAAAAGCATATATATATGTATATTTATATATATATATATATATATATATATATATGTATATATATATACATATATATATATATATATATATACATACACACACATATATTTATATATATATATATATATATAGTTATATACATAATATGCTTTTATTTTATGATTTACTCAGATATGGCATATAGCTATTAATATTTTTAAATAAAATAAATTAAATACAAAACTAAATAATATATTATATATATATATATATATAATATATATCTATAATGTATTATATACAAATATACATAGTTTTTTATTTAGATTTATGACCTGGAGAAATGCTGTAAATTATTACTTTTTTAATCTATTTAAACAAGCAGTTATAAAATGTCCTATCATTATTACCAGGTATTCTTAATAACCTAGTTTGGGCAAATCAAGTGTATTGCCAATTTCACTTGTAAGAAGAAAGATTCATAATGAGCAAAAATTAACACGATAAATTAATACAGGTACAAACAATAAAGTATATACAAGGAATATAATATATTATATAGAGTAAAACCAAACTTCTTGGGTATATTTATATCTGTTGATTTGTGTATTATGAAACTTATCATAAATGTTATGAAGAAATTCAAGTTCAGTAGTATCTCATGGTATCACTGGGAACAGTGGCGCCACGCGGCGACTGTTTCAGAACAGTGGCGCCACATGGTGCTTTGTGTGCAACCTATATTATAGTGCCTGAATGCACCGACATAGTGGTAACATATATTTATTATTATGTGATTCATGTCCCATCATATTGGCTGATTACTGAGTAATTAATTAATCTGGTTTGTCTTTATGTATCTAACAAGACCTTGTCTTCATATTAACTCAGCAGGTAAACATTAATCAGTGGCAAAATCAAACTTGACAGTTGTCGAGATGATTACCAAATATATGCATAGGTATTCAGTTTAATACTGTACATGTGTATGTAGAATAACATCAAATGTAATTTGTGTGATAATATATCATGGAAATTAGTAAATTCAGATGGAACTAGTGTGACAATGATGAATGGTGCTGTAATTTGTGTTATGGTGCTACCTGGTGTTTTTGCATTGTAGTTTAATAGTTGTCGTCAGATGGCGCCACACGACATCATAACATTAGTTCGAAATTATCCACATAGGGGCGCCACTGAGTTGCACTGTTGCCGTTGTGATGAGTGGTAACTTCTGGCAATTCCGTTGGAAAATGTTGTGGTAGGTAAAGATAAGTTCTTATGTAGTAATAACAGTAAACTATCCAATCCTCAGGATTTCTCAAAGCACTTTACACATGTTGTACACGTATATGCTGTTTCTTATATTTGTAATTTATGAATATATATTTTACAAACCTAGTATTGCACCATTAATAATACATACTACCCTAATGTTGTAGTCATAAAATGTATATTTTTATTTAATAATTTTGTTAATAGTGTTATTTTATTCCCTTTGAGATTGAATGAAAATTATCAGGCTTTGAATGTGAATTTGCTGAATTTGGTGCGCACATGTAAGCCTTTTGATTTGTAAAAAAATTATTCAACATTATTTTATTATAATTATTATAAAAAAAATCCGTAAAAGTGATTAAGATTCTTTAACATAGTTTCCAAAACTGGTAAACTATATCGTCAAATATATTAATTATTGTATTTTTTATTTAAATGCCTTGACTGGATTGAGACATTTGATATGTGATGGGGGAAGGCTGAACAATTATTTAAAATATACTGGGGCTCCATGCTCTTCAAATCATGTCACATATTTTCTAAATGTTATGTTATTATGTTTGGGCAATGCTTGTTTAAGTACGTCAGCCCCGTTGGTTGGTGGAACAGGTGGAAATGGCTGAACATATAACTGACAAACCTTCCTGCTACTGCATGCTGCTGGACACTTGTTGGAGTTAGAGTGAAAGTGAAACTAGAAAAGCTAGTCATGAACTAAAGTGCAATGATCAAACAACATTTGTTGAAATGGAATTGAGGGTGATCGACTGACACTTGTTCCAATTATTATTATTTTCAGTGTTTCAACACTTTGACAAACACAACTTACAACTAATGTCTTAATAAAAAATATTAACCATTAGTTTACCCATTTCAAATAACTGATGATCCCTTTGTCCAAGAGCAGAAACTCAGAAGCAGCTAAAACAGGACCAGTTTTAATGTTTACTTAATTGCTCCCTTAATCTGTAGTTATAACGGGCCTAGACCCCCTTAAGTAGCCCAGGCTTGTCAACTGTCAGGTGGTGAATGTGCACCTGGTGCAAATTGTCTTTATATTCTTTTTCCATACAATTGCATGTTATGTGTGGAACAAATGCCTACACCAAAGGCGAGTAAATGGAGATAATTTATTTTTATATAATTGTTTGGCGTCTAAACCTTATCAAATATATAGATTCTATGAGGAAGACTTGTAATATTTATTGTAAATAAAACATGCCTGACATTTGCAGTTTACATAGTAATTTGTCTGTACATTGATGTATTGTATAAATAAATATTTTAATCAATGTTAAATATGAACTGTACCCTACTGGGGTAGTATTATTTAACATGAAAAAATATAAACATATATATATATATATATATATATATATATACATATACATATACATATACATATACATATATATGTATATTTCTTTTAATTATATATAATAATAATTATAATTAAAAGTATTTTATGGATTTGTTTCAAATTTTCCCGTGAAGCAACAGGCACTGTCTGCCTGTGTCCTCTATGCACTCAACGTGGGAAGATGCGTGTTACGATTTGAGGAAACAATCGATGTTAATTGCAATGTGTGACCATGTGCAGTGTAGCAGTGTCTTACGCCGTTTACACCTTATTAAATTAATCAGTAAATAGGATTCCTTATAATGCTGGTAATTTCCCAAACTCCCTTCCAGATTAGTGGGGCAGGGGGAGTAGGTGCCTATTATAAATCCATTAGCCGGGGGATTATGCAAGACGGTCAAAGCAGTGGAAGACCCGGCCATTAAAATGTCCGAAGAGTTGGGCAAGGATTATGTGTGAAAATTGCGCCAAGGAAGACCTAATGCTTCCTGCATCTGTGGATTAATATGATTGCATTATTCATGTTTATTGACGGAGTGCAGCGCGACCATCTGTCCACGTTTTCTCAGCGCACCCCATCAGCCCGTCTGCCATCGCTGGAATCACCGATGGCAACGACCCCGTGACTCCTGGCCATCTGCGACGCTGGCAGGGCGTGGCGTGTTCGCCGGCACTTTTCGGCTTTTTGCGGTTTTTATCGCTGCTTTACAGAGATGAGGGAGCCGTTATTATCCGTGTCGCTGAAGCGTGGCATCATTACGATCTTATCAACCGTTACTTCCCCTCGACAAGGGCAGCTCGCTGAGTACAGGGAGATGAATTATAGTCATGCCACACGACCGCATTGTGCGTGACTACAGCCATAAACCCGTAAACGTCGCGTCTGCGTCTAGCTTTATTTGTGAATATGCAAATGGGAGCTATTACGCACTGACATCGAGTATGTTGAGAGATAGTAAAACAACAGTTAGAATTTCGTTGATTGTTCTCCCCTGGTGGCGAGACGGACGCGGAGACAGGTGGCACCACCTGTCATGTTTGATCAATCGCGTTCGGCGCAGAACTCGTGGATTAATTAAAAATTTATGAGGTTCCTTTGTCGCGGGCAGAATGCATGTGTATAATCACATCCAATCAGGACGTCCCAGGACCAACGAAACAGCACTAACGGATATTGAATTTGAAACTGGAATTGAGTTGAATAAATTATTTAAATTGTTTTCAGTGTTTCAAGAATTTAAAGACTGCAGATGTTGTCATGTATGACATGGACATGGTCTCATGTGATGGCCCAGTGACTGTTCTGGTACATCTTTTTAAATTGAGACAATATAATTATTATTGTTGATTGAGGAATAGATTTGAAATATTGCCATCATAAAAGATATTCATTAAAGGTTTATACGGAGTCATATATGCAGGAGATAAAAGGTTTAAAGCTGACATTTCTCACATAATAGAGATGACGTGATATTCCGTTGACGTCCCGTGATACCATTAAAACACAGATCGCTATTTAGATAGTCCACCCTATGTCGCATGCGGTTGATATTTATCATCGACTTAAATACAATGCCCAGTCTCCATCCGTGACCAGAATATTATTTTAGGAAAGCTGGATCATAAATTATGAAATATGATATTTATGCATTTTACCTCTGTAATTTCCATAACTTGCTTTTATAAATGTTATGCCACAAAAGAAACAAATTACTTGTAATTGTTGTTTCTATTATGTGGTGTTCACAATAGGAATAAGCTACTCAGCTTTTAGCTAGTTTGATTAGATTATTTATATTTTGTTGCAGATTGGTTAAATCTGTCAACAAGAATTAGATCTGTAATTAATACTAATTAAAATGAAGTATTTATAGTTTTAATTCAAACAAATTGTACAAAAAAAATTAATAAATATTCAATATATGTAATAAACCCCATCTTTCAGTGAAAACATTATACACCACCCTGTATTATTTCATATCACATCATATTATCATACCAAAAAAATATATATATCTTGTCAAAATTAAATGATTTGATTTCATTTTTTTCAAATAACAAATATATGCTGTTGATATGTCACAACATAAAATATCTGTAATTATATATATATATATATATATATATATATAATATTTATGTATTTGTAGATATGTATTAATATTTTGTATTATGTATTATTTGACCCTGGTGTCATTAGCATCACATCCTTGACTTTCACTTTCACTATAGTACATGTTATAGTGCAAAATGCTATTTATTTATAATTACATGTTATATAAAGAGTTCATCTTATATGATATGTCGGTATATAGCTTTCTCATATTCTGTTTATATTAAGATACCAAGCTGTCGTATATTAGAGGAGAAAATTATTGTGTTCACGGCTCAAACTAGTAAGGCCCGATCTCTTCCCCGTGACACCGGAGAGGGAAACAATCAGGGATAAGTCTTCCCTTCACCTGTCCCTCTCCCACAATAGCAGCAGCCGCTGTGGCAGGTGGGGGAACTAATCTCGGTAAGTTACCCCGTAGCGAAGCAGCCCGCAGCCAAATTAAATTATTTCTGGCAAATTTAATATGGGACCTGACACGGGAGAGGAAACGTCTCGCTTAGTGCGGCTTCTTCTGTGCACTCATATTCCTGCATCTGATGTAATTAGAGCGAGGAGATCAGATGTCTCCCGGTAGCTTGGTCAGGGTAGGGCTACTAGAAGCCTTCAAACAGTCTCTGTGTCTCTGATCACTTGTCACTCGGTCTCTCATTAGTCTTTGTTTGTCTTTCATTATTCACAGCCGTTTTGTCGTCTTTCTCTTCTCACTGATTGAGACAAATGCGACTCACAGCTTTATAAATGAAATGGTTCCTTATTGTGAATGTATTTGATGAACATATTCTGCAACATTTTCATCAGAGTTGTTATTGTACACAACTTATGTTGTCATTAAAGCATTTGCAAGTTAAAATTAATATGAGCCCGTTGAACATTTTAAAAAGGTTCTCTCCTTTTTGTGGTGTGTAGGTACATGAGTGGCAGAATTGAAAACTGCATGTGTGGTGTTTGTCGTTCAGTTGATTGCTTGATTTAGTACATTTAGGATGGCATTATAATTGTTCAGTCAATTTTATTAACATGAATCTAGATTGGGAAATATTGTATTGTCTTTCCTGCTTTTACTTCCTGTAAAATCAGCGTTGGGATTAGTCTGACAAAAATTTGCATTTTTAGTCTTTAATTTGCCTAGCTTTAGTATTATAATTATACACACGAGGGTAACAAATGACTCATTATTATTAGTTTATTAGATATAACCAAAGTCATCATTAGTAATTACTGAAGCAGATATGCCACATCCCATTAACAACCCGTGATGGTTGAGAGACAGCTGTGTTTTGATGACGTTTAGATGACAAGTGGTCCAGTTGTTGACACAATTGTTGACACATTCGGCTGCCCTTGACAGCCACCTCTCCCCCACAGATGTCTCGGTAATTCTGTGCATCTCGGCTGAGCACCCTTGAAATGATGGGGCATTAGCCTCCCCCCTTGGGGCCCTCCAGAGGCCCTGGGGCAGTTTTTTGCAGTGGGTAATTAAGCTGGTCTGGTTCCCAGCAGCTGTAATCCCGGCAGAAACTTAATGCTATTTGCAAATTTTCATAATTTCAAAGGGGGCTTTGGGGGCTTACAGGAGGGCTTTCAGCAGTGGCACAGCTCAGCGGGGAGCAGAAAAGGGTGACAGCCCTGGGGTGTCATCTCAGTGCCCCAGCTGCCTCCCGCCCCTGGGTTGTCACTGAGTGAAAGGGTGGTGTGCCACGGGTTCTCCAGGGCTCCCACTTTGGTCACTTGCAATGGCTCATAATTGACAAGTGCCAGTGACCAAACGTAGACCTCCCAGTGACAGAGTGGTCAACACCACTGAGTGTGTCCACCAAAGTCAGTGGTTGTCTGAGCTTGTGGACTGAAACATTGTATCACAAAGACAGGACAGACCACGGCTGAATTTTAAATGAACACTTAAATATATTTGCAGTTTCCCACAAACAAATTATGTAAACAAATCATGGTAAACAAATTCTGTAGTTGATCTGTTATTTTTTGCAGTTTACAAACGTGTTGGATTTTAAGTTGTACTTCTGTCATCTGGAGATTTTGACATAACAAATAAATATAACATTTTCAATAATAGTGCAAATGCTGTGCAATAAATATTTTTATAATTATTTTAACTGCTCAACAGTTTTAAGATAAATATTACTGAAATTCATGTTGCAACACATGTTAAACAATTATCTTATCTGGAAATAGTGCTGCTAGAGTTTTACACTTTCGCAAAAAAATGCACATACACGTATACACACACCCATGCATACACACATACATATGCACATACACATGCACACACACACACACACACACACACACACACACACACACACACACACACACACACACACACACACACACCAAGAACTGACGCTTCTGTTAATGTGTAGCTCAACACAAAGTGTGTCTTAGCTCACTATCAATTACTCCCTCCCTTCGCCTGCTGTTGTTGTATAAACTTGCGTGAAACAGTCTCTCCCCAAAGCAGTAATTAGCAACTACCTGACAAGATGCCACAGAAACAGAATAAATATTTGCCACTGACACCCATGGCTGGCCAAGTAATGCAATATCCGCCTTCAATTGCCTTTACTTGGGTTGACAGCTGAGCTGCAGAATAAATACCCCTGGGGGCGTGTTATCAGCCCACAGATGGCGGAGGGGCGAGGGGCTGTCTCCCTGCACCTGTATGCAAATCAGGGAATTATCACTTGAAATTTGCCCAGTTTTTCCACTGCCAAAGGTCTGTCAGCGAATGATGTCATTGAAGGCGGCTGGGATGTTGTTGAGTTTCAATGCTGGATGTGACATTGACATGTTTCTATAGATGTTGTTTGTGACATTGACATGTTTCTATAGATGTTTGTGACATTGACATGTTTTATGCTGGTTGTGAAATGTTGAGTGTTTCTCTGCTGGTTGTGATATGTTTTAATGTTTCTCTGCTAGTCGTGATATTGACCTGTTTCTGTGTTTGTGGTCATATTGTCGTGTTCTGTAAATATAATTCAATATGTAAATACAATTTTCAATTAAAAAACTTATTTGTGAAATTGATTTGAATATTCATCAGCGGGATTCAGCACTCATGTTTGTCTTCAATATTAATATGCATTATTTGCATTCATTATTCCAATATACTTTAACAATATATATTTTATATATAAAATTATATACACTCAGTATATATATATATATATATATATATATATATATATATATATATATATATATATATAATTAATAAACTGATTATATATATAATCATTATATTAATTAACTAATCATCTTTTAAACTATATGACACTATCTATTCGGACAAATAATAATTAAATAATAATTATAAACTCTCAATTATCTAGAAATATACAATGCACAAAAATAAATATTTGTGGTATTTAAAATCATATTCGCTGTATACTGTATGCATATTCAATGGTCTATCAGTGTTCAGTCCATGGTCTATCAGTGTTCAGTCCATGGTTTATTAGTGTTCAGTCCATTGTCTATCAGTGTTCAGTCCATGGTCTGTCAGTGTTCAGTCCATGGTCTGTCAGTGTTCAGTCCATGGTCAGTCAGTGTTCAGTCCATGGTATGTCAGTGTTCAGTCCATGGTATGTCAGTGTTCAGTCCATGATATGTCAGTGTTCAGTCCATGGTCAGTCAGTGTTCAGTCCATGGTATGTCAGTGTTCAGTCCATGGTCAGTCAGTGTTCAGTCCATGGTATGTCAGTGTTCAGTCCATGGTCAGTCAGTGTTCAGTCCATGGTATGTCAGTGTTCACTCCATGGTCAGTCAGTGTTCAGTCCATGGTATGTCAGTGTTCAGTCCATGGTCAGTCAGTGTTCAGTCCATGGTCAGTCAGTGTTCAGTCCATGGTCAGTCAGTGTTCAGTCCATGGTATGTCAGTGTTCAGTCCATGGTATGTCAGTGTTCAGTCCATGATATGTCAGTGTTCAGTCCATGGTCAGTCAGTGTTCAGTCCATGGTATGTCAGTGTTCACTCCATGGTCAGTCAGTGTTCAGTCCATGGTATGTCAGTGTTCAGTCCATGGTCAGTCAGTGTTCAGTCCATGGTCAGTCAGTGTTCAGTCCATGGTCAGTCAGTGTTCAGTCCATGGTATGTCAGTGTTCAGTCCATGGTCAGTCAGTGTTCAGTCCATGGTCAGTCAGTGTTCAGTCCATGGTCTGTCAGTGTTCAGTCCATGGTCTGTCAGTGTTCAGTCTGTATTCAGACTCATACATAACCATATTCACATAAACTTGTTTATTAGTTCTAAGGGTATGTGAGAACAGTGTCCACATACATAATGACATTTTTTTCCTAGCTGAGTTATACTTTAATAATAAATCACGGCTTATACTGATATGTTTCCTAGACAAACTGTAATATATTCATAGGGCATGTTTTCATTTCCAGGCAGGACCCAGTTAATCCCAGCTGGGTCCTTTCATCTCTGATTAGATCTGGGTGTGATTTCTTGTGGGACAGAGCTGTCATGTGGCATCAACGCCAGGCCAGGTGTATATGTGTGGTGAGTCAAGGTCTGGTGTAGGATCTGTCAGTGTTCAGTCTATAGTCTGTCAGTGTTCAGTCTATAGTCTGTCAGTGTTACAGTCTATGGTCTGTCAGTGTTACAGTCTATGGTATGTCAGTGTTCAGTCTATGGTCTGTCAGTGTTCAGTCCGGGGTCTGTCAGTGTTACAGTCTATGGTCTGTCAGTGTTACTGTCTGTGGTGTGTCAGTGTTACAGTCTATGGTGTGTCAGTGTTACAGTTTGTGGTGTGTCAGTGTTACAGTCTCTGGTGTGTCAATGTTACAGTCTGTGGTGTGTCAGTGTTACAGTCTGTGGTCTGTCAGTGTTCGGTCTATGGTCTGTCAGTGTTCAGTCTGGGGTCTGTCAGTGTTACAGTCTATGGTCTGTCAGTGTTACTGTCTGTGGTGTGTCAGTGTTACAGTCTATGGTGTGTCAGTGTTACAGTCTGTGGTGTGTCAGTGTTACAGTCTGTGGTGTGTCAGTGTTACAGTCTGTGGTGTGTCAGTGTTACAGTCTGTGGTTTGTCAGTGTTACAGTCTGTGGTTTGTCAATGTTACAGTCTGTGGTGTGTCAGTGTTACAGTCTGTGGTCTGTCAGTGTTACAGTATGTGGTGTGTCAGTGTTACAGTCTATGGTCTGTCAGTGTTACAGTATGTGGTGTGTCAGTGTTACAGTCTGTGGTGTGTCAGTGTTACAGTCTGTGGTGTGTCAGTGTTCAGTCTATAGTCTGTCACTGTTCAGTTTATGATGTGTCAGTGTTCAGTCTATAGTCTGTCAGTGTTCAGTCTACATGGTGTGTCAGTGTTACCGTCTGTGGTGTGTCAGTGTTACATTATATAGTGTATCAGTGTGCAGTCTATCACTGTTCAGTTTATATTAAGTCAGTGTTGAGTTTGTGGTGTGTCAGTGTTCAGCCGATTGTCTATCAGTGTTCAGTTAATGGTCTGTAAGTGTCCGATCAATGCTCTGTTAATGTTCAGTCAGCTGTCCGAAGTTAATATGCAACAACAGTAGTCTATTTGTTTTAAGTTAGCATATAAATTATTTTATAAATTTTACCAAAATATTACGGTATGTTACAGTTCAATAAAAGTTTTAAAGCCATATTAAATTATTTAGTAGAAGTACCTCATTGTAACTACTGTCAATATCACAAGTATTGTCTCCTGCATGAAAAGAACACATGGTGTAAAATTCTTTAAACATTTTCATTCTATGTTACACTTGACACACTATGTAGACCAGGAGATAACATGCTGATTAAAACTTGTGTGAGGCGCTAAATAAAATCTACATGACAATCACCCCAGTAATTGTTTCGCAAGGTAAATTACATCACTTTTTGCACTGCCTTAATCTAATTACCCTGCACAGTTTAAGAAGCACCGCCAATTCCCCCAGTGCATAATTCTCCACATTTGATCGACTTCTAAATGAAGGATGTCGCTTAATAACAGCGAACGCTAAACCAAAGCTATTTGCCTAATTTTATTATATCACAGCCGGTCACGTTTGTGCGCAAAATTGTATAGACAGCATTTTTTCCATCGTGTTCATTTGCATAAATTTGAATGTTTTAGTAAACTGTTTACCACGCCGGTGGTTCATATGCCCAGCACTTTGCTGTGCCCAATCACAGTTCTTATTTTATCGTATCACACAGCGCCAGACATTTGCATAAAGCATTTTGCCCGTATTATATACAGTGTATCTAGAATATCACAGCGGCAATTCAAAACGTAATTGTTATGATAAAATCTACAGGCGTCATTATTTATTAATATAGCTCCATGGCTGAAAAGGTCGGTGAATTGATTAAGGTAATCGGGTCATCGTTTTCAGATGTACCAATTTGTATGAATATTAAACAGATGCACAGATAATATGTGTGAACATAATCAGAAAGATATAGTAAATTAATTTTGTTTGTTTTCAAGTATTGTAATTAGGTAAATGTTTCAAGGGTTAACTTTAAAAAGATTACCTTGGAGAATTATACCAATCTATTACCCAAGGATTTCTAAACAGGAAGAGTCCCTCACCTATTGCATTTGTGGTAACTAATAAGGGTAACTAATAAAATACATGAAAGGGGTACTTTGGCGTGATACTCAGGAGGGGAATTTGTGTTGAACTTCAAAGGCCGGCCGACAATAGCATCAGCGATTAGTCAGTTACACCAGACTGAACAAAACCAGCCCTGTGTCATCTCAGTAGAGACCACCTCAGTCTCGGTCTCTGTCTCTTTGAAACAAATCTGTTTACAGCGCCCCAGACTATTAGGGTGAATATACCTCCTACTTCAAAGGTGTCAGACCGACTCATCACAAACCCCATTAAGGGGCATTACAGGTGAGGTACCTGTCACCCCTTGTTGATACAGTAACATGTGTCAGTGGGGGTGAATATAGCCCAGGCTGCTGTTACCTTCTGGCTGTCACCCCAGGGTAGTCTGGGAACCACCCTGGGGCGAATACCGGGGGTGACATGTTGAACCACCATCTACTTCACTTTGAAGTGGTTGTAGCAATTGTCTGCTTACTTTTTACCTGAGTTTGTCAAAATGATGTGTTTTTACACATCTTTTTTGCCACATAATTCTTGTAGGTTGTGTTTAAACTTTAGAGTATCTGTTGAATATGTAAATGTGCCACAAAATATTCAACAAACAAATAAACAGACAAATACCTACCCCCCCCCCCCCCCCAGAAGGGCAGATTACGCGGTTCTCTAGGTTACGTGGCCTTTTCCGTGACGGTTGTTAAATCTTGTAAATGTCAAGAAAAATGAAGCAACCGTTCCTTGGTAGTGGTGACGTTTTAAAGTCTGGACATGTTTTCAGTAAATCTGTTTAAAATCAACATTGTGTGTTGGCTGATGAACCTCGAGTGATTCAGTTAGTGACATCTGGGCCAGTGTGTCTGTCTGGCTGGTGGACTTGCCTGTGTAGTCTTACTTGGTCACAGTTTCACTAGATGGCAGCACATGCCAGCGGCTGGCCAGCCACGAGGCATGAGGTTCGTCTGTCGGCCGCTCACACAGGGTGGTTGGTGTGTTTCTGTCAGAAATAACTTGTGGGGTGGATACATCACTGGGAACTCCACAGGAACTACAGAGGAGTTGTAGATCAAGATAATTAATAATTTTATATCATGTGTCATTGTCTGTGTCATTTTGTGGCAGTGTCTGTCATGGTGTGGCAGTGTCTGTATCAGTATTGTTATGACTGACATGATGTGGCAGTGTCTGTGTCATGATGTGGCAGTGGCAGTGTCTGTGTCATAGTATCTGTGTCATAGTGTGGCAGTGTCTGTGTCATAGTGTGGCAGTGTCTGTGTCATAGTATCTGTGTCATAGTGTGGCAGTGTCTGTGTCATAGTGTGGCAGTGTCTGTGTCATAGTATCTGTGTGGCAGTGTCTGTGTCATAGTCTGGCAGTGTCTGTGTCATAGTATATGTGTGGTAGTGTCTATGTCATAGTATCATTGTGTGGCAGTATCTGTGTTGTAGTGTCTGTCACTGTGTCTGTCATAGTAAGGCAGTGTCATGGTGTGACAATGTCTGTTGTCACAGTATCTGTGTCATAGTGTAGCAGTGTCTGTGTCGTGGTGTGGCAATGTATATTATAGTGTATGTCATACTATGACAGAGTCTTTGTCATGGTGTAGTAGTGCCTGTGTCGTAGTGTCTGTCATCGTGTCTGTCATAGTGTAGAAGTGTCTATGATTCTGTGTCATGTGGCTGTTTGTGTCATATTATGCTACTGCATGTGGTGGTAGTGTCTATCTTTTTGAACCTACCTATCCTCCTGAGCTTCCTAGAAAACAAGCCGTCGTATTTAGACACGTCCCACGTCCTGTGTTTTCTTAGAGACCCAATGAGACCGTGGACACAGGCAACTCTAGCCTGAGTGAACGCACCAATTGCACTGCCCCCTTACAACTTACACCCCTTAAACCAGTTACGCTACCCCTTACAAGTTACAACCAACTTCCCATCAACCAAATACACTGCCCCCTTACAACAAATCCCCCTCACCCAATTATGCTGCCCCCTACAAGAAACCACCTGACATGCCAGTGACAATCAGCTAATATTGATGCCGGACATGTTCAGTGTCATCAGAAGTCCACTCAGTGACAGGTTCACCTCCCTCCCCCCAATACATCAAACACTTTGAAGTCTGGCTTTTATTTGTCTCAGACTTTGGGGCACACTTTGCTGTCACGCACGGCTGGCGTTGGTGACAACTTGATATGAAGGGCACGCGTCAGGCACGTTTCTTGCTGTCACCAGGCGCCACCCCCCAGACGTGGCCATGAGGGCGGCACACTTCAATCCTGTGTCATTGTATGGCTGCCTAGCTGGGGGCTGGGGTAATGGCTGCACATGTACTGTTATAATGACATCCAATTAAAGGTGCAGGGTACAGTTACATGACCATCAGCATCATTAACCCCTCTGAGGGTCTTTGAAGCCTTATGAGAGTTTGGCAATATTCTCTATTTCACCCCACCCCACTGTCGTCCACATCCATTCACCCCCTTCGCTTCTGGGTTCTTTCCCTTCACAGTTGCTTGATGTGGGATGACAATATCCTAGCGCTCCCATTACCTGGATGGTGTCTTCCCGTTATAGCTACTTTTATTCCCGTTATAGCTACTCATTAAGTTTGACAGTTGAACTAGTCTGTTATATAGCTACTTTTCCATTACACCATTTTACAATGTAACAAGATAAGGGAGGGAGCATTAACTATTTCATCTCCATCCAGCTGATGTCCATGGGGGAGGGATGGTGTGTTTGAGTTGTTTGGAAGGTGGAAAAGAACAGTTTTGGGACGCAAAGGAATACATCATCATCGATGTGCAACCATAGTGTCCTGTGGCTGGGCGATGGCCTCAGCCTATGGCCTGGGCGATGGCCTCAGCCTATGGCCTGGGCGATGGCCTCAGCCTATGGCCTGGGCGATGGCCTCAGCCTGCTGTTTCCAGACCTGCCTGTGTTGCGCTATCCTCTGCCAGATGGTGCCCTTTTCATACTCATCTAGTTCGTCTCGCCAGTCGGTCTTCTTCGAGATCGTATCCCTTCGTAAGGTTTCCAGGTGATGATATGTGACGTGCTGCGGTCATCTCATATTCTAACACACTTAGGGCTCCATCAACACACTTGGGTGTGTAACAGAACACACTTGAGGTTCAATATGATGCAAAAGGAAACTGTGTATACTACAGGTAGAAAATGTTTTCTATCTGATTAAAATTGTCTAATTTAATTTTAACCCAAGACAAGTAGAATGCATTAGGACATAGTTAATCCTAATTTTATAGACTGTATGGTTGCAGATTAACGTGGTTATACAGTTTCATTACTGATGGCGAAATAAAGCTAATTAGCATTTTTTTACCAAACAAACTAATTGTCACACCTGTGAATACTCGGTGGACCGAATACTCTAGGCAAGAAATCCTGTGCACTTTGCAGATACCTTGTTATTATAGACACCTCGCTGTTGCAAACACCTTCCTATTGCAGACACCTTCCTATTGCAGACACTTCACTATTTCAGCCATCTTGCTAAACACTAGTGCAGACACCCAGCTACAGATACCTGTGTATTGCAGACACCTTGGTATTGCAACCATGTCAATAATTACTGCAATTGTGGACACACATTTGCCTAAATGCCAAATATGAATTTTGATTACCAAATTTTTGTTACTAGGTTAACGGGGAAACCATATTTGAATTTAAAACCCAGTGTCTGTCAAGTTTTATTATGTCATCTCTATGTGCTGAACCACTAAACAATTTTATTATGACTATTTTGACGCTACTTGTCGGTCAATAATTCGTGCAATTGAACTGATGTCACTAAGGCCAGAAGATGGAATTAATTTAGCTTTCTAGCAAAGTGGACTCCGATTAATCAGACCTGCCACAAAGTGGTTGTAATTTTGCAGCGTCTATGACTGGGTTGTAGGCTTTAATCTGGCATGCTAACGTACCATGACTGATTGCGACTTGTCAGCCTAATCTTTATTCCCGCATTGCCAAGTGATCTTCATTCGAATCACGTACTGCGGGCACTTAGCCTGGCGCCTGAGGCAACGGCCAGATGGAGTGATTGAAGGAGGACGGGAGGATGAGTGCGCCAGTCATCAAACCATCTGTCACACAGTGATCACTGGTTCATGTGATCACATAACCCGGTGATCACGGGTCGGTCAGTTGTGATCACATATGTCACTGTTTAAAATAAATTTGAGTGCCAGTTTTTAGACACGACTTTCATTGTAATCAATATGTAATGGATAATTAAATGTGTCATTATTGATAACAGAGCTATTGAGCTGATGATTTAAATACAGCTATTGATACTGTAATTTGTAATCATTTTGTGGCAATTAATCATTGTTGTTATTGATGATAAATGTAACTTAATATACGGCCAGGTGTATGCAAACTATGCATGCGGTTCTTTTGGCGCATTTCACAACATTTTAGTTATTAGAAACATTGCAGAAATGAAAACAGTCAAATCAGTTTTTAAAAAGAAAGCAAGTAGATGATTTTTTTTATAAATATAATAATAATTTTGTGTAACTTGTCAGATAGTATTATATATATATTCATAAATTCATATTGTTAGTAGTATCAAACACACAGCTACATATAAAAGAATTGTATGTTATAAAAATGTAAATGTCAAAAGGATTAATACTATAATAATATATAACAAAATTATCCAAAAAATCCAGTTGGTGTATTCTTGGGTTCAACCCCTCTGCACCCGGCCTGGGGCAAATACACAGGTAAATCCACCTGCTGAGCTGGATAACAAGATAACGGCTTTTAACAAGATAACTGTATTTGGCAAAGACCCTCAAGGGTCTGAGGGGACATCAAACACCCCCACCCCCACCCCCCCTGGGGTAATCAGAACACCTGTGGTTGATTTGAGGTGATTTGCTTCACTCAGACATTGTCTTTCTCTCTTGTGTTCTCTCGTGGTCACTCAGGCGTGACTCATTACACCTGTCCACTCTGTGGTCAGTCGACCGGAACCTTTGATGTGGCCTGTCACTGTTCATGGACACACATGAAAGGCAGCGTATATTTCACCCGGCTGTGATATATGCCCTTTGGTGAAGGATGCGTTCCTTTTGAAGTTATTTAAAATATTGTATACAGTATATCACTTGTTTACATTCATCATGAGGTGGACATTTAATAATAGTGATTTCAATTATAATTATACCTTTCTGTAGCTAATCAGTCGGTTGATATGTTTGCCGCATAAATATACGGTCTCGGACATATTTTGCATTTCTTTGAAAATGAAATGATGGTCCCGACTTATTCCAAGATACTAATAATGCATATTTCTTATTAATTATTTATATATGTGTGTGTGTATATATATATATATATATATATATATATATATATATATATATATATATATATATACATACACTGAATTATTGAATTAATCTGACAATTTTCTCAATTACAGACCCTATATAACCGCAGTGGATCAGTGCTACACATTTAAATGATATTTCTGTTCTGGTTAATTATTATATTATAATATTCAACAGAACAGAAATATCATTTAACTGTGTGCCACTGATCAACAAAAGTTATATAGGGTCTGTAATTGAGATAATTTTCAGATTGATTAAATCATTCGGTGTTCGTACAGATCTCGGTAAAAACAACTGGCAGCAGATTGTTTGGACAAGGTACGACGTATTAGGTGCCATATATTATTTCCTATATATCACACAAAGGGACTAAGTGTTGACGGTTCTTGTTATTCTGATGGCTAGTGTCAGTCTGGACTATGAAGGTCAAGGTCATTTAGAATATAAATTGTTGTGAAGGTGAAGGTCACTGGTAGTTGATGTGTATGTTGTATGTTATCATAGTATGAGATTTATTAGTCTGTTGTCTTTTTCCAAAGAATAACTTAGATTTTGTTGTTTCGTGTTTAGCTTCTTCAGTCTGTAAAACACTATCAAGATCAACCTCTTAGGTTTCCCCACACAATCTCCTTGTTTCTCGTTCAACAAAATGCTCATTTTAAAACCTAGTTATCAATGGGCTTGATTTAACAGTGTTTTAACAGTTATTTTGTTTTTGTTATGATAACAAAAATACGTTAGATATTTACTGTTTAACAGAGTAATTATGTTTATTTGAATGCGATTCCGAAAATAAATTACTTACTAATGGATTTTTAAAAGGTGAACTTCACAAGACGTGTGCAGTAAGCAATAATTTCATGCAATTTTGAAAATGAGAATATCATACTCCAAGTTTTGTTTTTAAATAATTGAATGCACAACATTGATCAGATGTCTTTCTATGATACTTCCCTGTTGGGCAATCGTAATTACACCCAAGACATCCCATGTGTGGTTGACCAAGGTGGTTGATTTGAGCGGTTTGATGGATGACCGGTTTCACGTTTCACCTCCCGCCTCGCCTCCCTCGACAGATGCGTTGTCATCTTTGAAAAATCCAATTTCCTGGCACCTCGTCTCTCCCCCCCTAGACCTCATTTGCATTTGAAAAAGAGGACTTGAGGAATTAGCAATTAAACGAGGCCTGCGAATTGCGGCTCCACAGTAGAGCTGTCAGACGCAAGGCGCGTGCGGCCATGCGGTAAAAATTAATAAAAACTAGCGTTATCCGATCAGGAAGGGTGGACGGTGACGGGTGGACACAGGCGCTTTATGCATTGTCAATTAGGAGCCGGGGGGCAGGGGGGGGACAGGGAGGATGAGTCACTGCCTTGATCAGTGGTTGACACACGCTTAATACCTCTCAGTGACTCTCGTTGCAGGAAGCACCAACTGTCACGTCACCTTGTCACTCACTTGTGCTGACGCCATTGCTGGTGTAACGCTGAGGCATTGGCAGATTTGGCACTGTTGGAAACTGTGACAATGTAGTGGTCATGATGTATACTCGGAGAGAGTGTGTGTGTGTGTGTGCATGCTTGCGTGCATGCGTGCGTGCCTGCGTGCGTGCCTGCGTGCATGTGTGTGGTGTGTGTAGGTACATATATGTCGTGCATTTTAATTTTAAGGTATTTTAAGAATAAACAATATATATGTATAATGCATTTTTAAGAATTTGAAAAACACTAACTTACATTCTAAATCATATACAATAATAATTATTATTATTTATTAATAATATTATATATATAATATTCTTAAAATATATATATATATATATATATAATGTATTTTAGTGTTAATATATTTTAAGAATATTATATACTGTATGTATATATATATATATATATATATATATATATATATTTATTTATTTAAATTAATAATCATTATTATTGTTGTGTATGATTTAGAATGTAAGTTAGTGTTGCGGTATCTTAAGAACAATTTTTTTAATGTTATGTTGGATTTTCCAGTATTGTGACAGCAAGCAAATGCAATGAGCTTTCAACTAATTTAAAAGTGCTGTATTTCAGTTGGAAGTTAATCAGAATAAATCTTATGTCATATGACACTTATGTGTCCTCGTGACTTGAAAACAATCGTTATAATCTGAGACATTACCATCAAGTAATCATTTTTATGTACATTTAGTAGACACCTTTAGTAAATTTATTTGTGCTGTATGTGTAAATTACCAAGATAGTTTCATTTGTACAGAACATCGGTATCCCAATTATATTTATTACAGGTTTCAGAGTTTGCACTCAGCGTTGTTTCACCTTAGATTGTTCGATTCGAGATGAGCAGTCTTGGGTATCGTCAATGAAACATTAGTCTACTATTTTTTGCTCGTTCTCCTCCAGCGGTTTGTTGTTCTCGCTGGGCAGACATAAACATGTTGTGGTGAATGGGAGATTATCGCTCACATCTCAGCCTCGGTTATTGAATATTTCCACGAGAAAAACACGGCTGGTGATTTATTCACTGTTTGTTGTATCCACTTGAGAGGGGAGGTGGCAACAAGTCAGGTTACTGCTGGTGACAGCTGAAACAGACCGTTTGTAAGTTATGTTTTGCGAGATACATTGTAGTTCTCTTCGCTCTGTGTTGTTTTGTTTCAAAGGAATGTGCTGGAAAACATACACAAACGTTCAAAAACCCTAGATTTTTTATATATTGGGTTAAATAAAAAACTAGTTTATACTTATCAGTTTATTTGTACAGGCAAGCTTGCTTATTTGTGTACGGGATTTGTATGTACACTCTTATGGTTTTGATACAGTTGTTTTCACAAGTCCGGCGGCTAGTGGGAGTTGTTTATTACAAGTTTCGCTAACTTCTCAGCTACCAATCAGTTCTGGCAATATGTGGGTAGGTGTCTCGGTTACACAAATAGTGATATAGATTCTGGAAAAAGGTGGAGTCTTGGTAGTTATGGCACGTAAACATGTAGCAGTGATCACAGTCACAGACAACAACTGGCAACTACAGACAGCGACAACAACAACGACTGACAACTTGAACAGACACTAACAGAAAACATCTCTAGCCGTGATTCATCCGTGAATTTATCAGTTGGTTGGTGTTTCTTATGTGAAAATAAAAGTTATGTTGTAATTAATACTGTTGTATGCATGGGTGGGCCACTGGACAGTCTTGGACATGGGACAGTTTGTGACATTGGACAAACTGGGAAAATGGACTACAAAAAATGTCAAGCCTTTGCCAAGTTTTTGCACTCTACATTGCTCCAGTTCACTCAGATCTACGACTGATTACCTGGCTATAGATAGTGGTGATATTTCTGTACATAAATTATTGTAAAAATGTCCATAATAGCTGTGATACAGAATAAAATGGTCCCAACCAAAACATGACATAATCATGTGCATTCATGCATGTATGCATGTGTTCACTGTTACATCAAATCAAATATTAAAAGAACAGTTCTTCTTCGACATGTATCTATATTCCTATGTGATGGTGTGTACTGATTGATGTTTAAGGCAGACCCAAGATTCCAAAGCACTAATCATTTGTAACACATATATTACTAACTACAACTTAATATCGCCACAGGAAATAAGATTGCCTTAGCGGAAACACTGATTCCAGAAAGCACTGTTATACACACTACAAACCGTGGTATTTTTATATTGTTCATGAGATATGATGAATGACATTTTTGCTGCGAACTTTTTCCGTAATACTGACACTATATATACACTCAGCTGGATGTATTTCTAGGATTCTTCTAGGAACTGGGCTATGAAGGCTGTGTTTCGCAGGTATTGGACTATTTGTTATGAGTGTGTTTGCTGCCAGGAATCTCTCGCACGTGGCCCGTGCGGAAATTGCGAGGTCAAGTGGCCTGTACTACACGACCCAAAAACATTGTTTTATGCCCACATAGTCCCCCCCCCCCAGCCACGGCACCTGTAGCATGTCTGCTCACTGCTTTGATCCGAGTTGTCAGTGTTACTGTTACTGTCAGACATCATGGACACTGGGAATTGTGCAGTATCATAAATGTATTTAAACCACTCATAATAGTTCTTGAAAATGTTGTTTGAAACTTTGGCATATGGTTGCTTAAAAGTAGACACACTCAGGGTGCTTGAAGGGTCTAAGTCCATTATAGCTAATTTCTGTTATAGCTACTTCCCGTTACAGCTACATTTTTCCCCGTTATAGCTACTCATTAAGTTTGGCAGGCAAACTAGTTTTGAAGTCATACCTGTTCCCCTCTTATCTCATACCTGCCCAATCCCTTGTCATTACGTGGCCCTTTTCCCTCTCAGGTCCATGCCCTGCTATACACCCAGTCCCTGCCTCCTTTCCTGCCCAGTCCCTGTCCCCTCTATCTGTCCCATCATTGCCCCCTTTATTTATCCAGTCCCTGCCCCTTTACCTGTCCAGTCCCTGCCCCCTTTACCTGTCCCGTCATTGCCCCCTTTACTTATCCAGTCCCTGCCCCCTTTACTTGTCCAGTCCCTGCCCCCTTTACTTATCCAGTCCCTGCCCCCTTTACTTGTCCAGTCCCTGCCCCCTTTACCTGTCCCGTCATTGCCCCCTTTATTTATCCAGTCCCTGCCCCCTTTACTTGTCCAGTCCCTGCCCCTTTACCTGTCCAGTCCCTGCCCCCTTTACCTGTCCCGTCATTGCCCCCTTTACTTATCCAGTCCCTGCCCCTTTACCTGTCCAGTCCCTGCCCCCTTTACCTGTCCCGTCATTGCCCCCTTTACTTATCCAGTCCCTGCCCCCATTACTTGTCCCGTCATTGCCCCCTTTACTTATCCAGTCCCTGCCCCCTTTACTTGTCCAGTCCCTGCCCCTTTACCTGTCCAGTCCCTGCCCCCTTTACCTGTCCCGTCATTGCCCCCTTTACTTGTCCAGTCCCTGCCCCCTTTACCTGTCCCATCATTGCCCCCTTTACTTGTCCAGTCACTGTCCCCTCTACCTGGCCAGTCCCAGCCCCCTTTACCTGTCCAGTCCCTGTCCCCTCTACCTGTCCAGTCCCAGCCTCCTTTACCTGTCCAATCCCTGTCCCCTCTACCTGTCCAGTCCCAGCCCCCTTTACCTGTCCAGTCCCTGCCCCCTTTACCTGTCCAGTCCCTGCCCCCTTTACCTGTCCCGTCCCTGCCCCTTTACTTATCCAGTCCCTGCCCCCTTTACTTGTCCAGTCCCTGCCCCATTTACCTGTCCCGTCATTGCCCCCTTTACTTATCCAGTCCCTGCCCCCTTTACCTGTCCCGTCCCTGCCCCCTTTACCTGCCCAGTCCCTGCCCCCTTTACCTGTCCCGTCCCTGCCCCTTTACCTGTCCAGTCCCTGCCCCCTTTACCTGTCCAGACCCTGCCCCCTTTACCTGTCCAGACCCTGCCCCCTTTACCTGTCCAGTCCCTGCCCCCTTTACCTGTCCAGACCCTGCCCCCTTTACCTGTCCAGACCCTGCCCCCTTTACCTGTCCAGTCCCTGCCCCCTTTACCTGTCCCGTCCATGCCCCCTTTACTTATCCAGTCCCTGCCCCCTTTATCTGTCCCGTCATTGCCCCCTTCACTTATCCAGTCCCTGCCCCCTTTACCTGTCCCATTATTGCCCCCTTTACTTGTCCAGTCCCTGCCCCCTTTACCTGTCCCGTCATTGCCCCCTTTACTTATCCAGTCCCTGCCCCCTTTACTTGTCCAGTCCATGCCCCTTTACCTGTCCAGTCCCTGCCCCCTTTACCTGTCCCGTCATTGCCCCCTTTACTTGTCCAGTCCCTGCCCCCTTTACCTGTCCCGTCATTGCCCCCTTTACTTATCCAGTCCCTGCCGCCTTTACCTGTCCCGTCATTGCCCCCTTTACTTATCCAGTCCCTGCCCCCTTTACTTGTCCAGTCCCTGCCCCTTTACCTGTCCAGTCCCTGCCCCTTTACCTGTCCCGTCATTGCCCCCTTTACGTATCCAGTCCCTGCCTCCTTTCCTGCCCAGTCCCTGTCCCCTCTACCTGTCCCGTCATTGCCCCCTTTACTTATCCAGTCCCTGCCCCCTTTACCTGTCCCGTCATTGCCCCCTTTACTTATCCAGTCCCTGCCCCCTTTACCTGTCCCGTCATTGCCCCCTTTACTTATCCAGTCCCTGCCCCCTTTACTTGTCCAGTCCCTGCCCCTTTACCTGTCCAGTCCCTCCCCCCTTTACCTGTCCCGTCATTGCCCCCTTTACTTGTCCAGTCCCTGCCCCCTTTACCTGTCCCGTCATTGCCCCCTTTACTTATCCAGTCCCTGCCGCCTTTACCTGTCCCGTCATTGCCCCCTTTACTTATCCAGTCCCTGCCCCCTTTACTTGTCCAGTCCCTGCCCCTTTACCTGTCCAGTCCCTGCCCCCTTTACCTGTCCCGTCATTGCCCCCTTTACTTATCCAGTCCCTGCCCCTTTACCTGTCCAGTCCCTGCCCCCTTTACCTGTCCCGGCATTGCCCCCTTTACTTATCCAGTCCCTGCCCCCTTTACTTGTCCCGTCATTGCCCCCTTTACTTATCCAGTCCCTGCCCCCTTTACTTGTCCAGTCCCTGCCCCTTTACCTGACCAGTCCCTGCCCCCTTTACCTGTCCCGTCATTGCCCCCTTTACTTGTCCAGTCCCTGCCACCTTTACCTGTCCCGTCATTGCCCCCTTTACTTGTCCAGTCCCTGTCCCCTTTACTTATCCAGTCCCTGCCCCCTTTACTTGTCCAGTCCCTGCCCCCTTTACCTGTCCCGTCATTGCCCCCTTTATTTATCCAGTCCCTGCCCCCTTTACTTGTCCAGTCCCTGCCCCTTTACCTGTCCAGTCCCTGCCCCCTTTACCTGTCCCGTCATTGCCCCCTTTACTTATCCAGTCCCTGCCCCTTTACCTGTCCAGTCCCTGCCCCCTTTACCTGTCCCGTCATTGCCCCCTTTACTTATCCAGTCCCTGCCCCCATTACTTGTCCCGTCATTGCCCCCTTTACTTATCCAGTCCCTGCCCCCTTTACTTGTCCAGTCCCTGCCCCTTTACCTGTCCAGTCCCTGCCCCCTTTACCTGTCCCGTCATTGCCCCCTTTACTTGTCCAGTCCCTGCCCCCTTTACCTGTCCCATCATTGCCCCCTTTACTTGTCCAGTCACTGTCCCCTCTACCTGGCCAGTCCCAGCCCCCTTTACCTGTCCAGTCCCTGTCCCCTCTACCTGTCCAGTCCCAGCCTCCTTTACCTGTCCAATCCCTGTCCCCTCTACCTGTCCAGTCCCAGCCCCCTTTACCTGTCCAGTCCCTGCCCCCTTTACCTGTCCAGTCCCTGCCCCCTTTACCTGTCCCGTCCCTGCCCCTTTACTTATCCAGTCCCTGCCCCCTTTACTTGTCCAGTCCCTGCCCCATTTACCTGTCCCGTCATTGCCCCCTTTACTTATCCAGTCCCTGCCCCCTTTACCTGTCCCGTCCCTGCCCCCTTTACCTGCCCAGTCCCTGCCCCCTTTACCTGTCCCGTCCCTGCCCCTTTACCTGTCCAGTCCCTGCCCCCTTTACCTGTCCAGACCCTGCCCCCTTTACCTGTCCAGACCCTGCCCCCTTTACCTGTCCAGTCCCTGCCCCCTTTACCTGTCCAGACCCTGCCCCCTTTACCTGTCCAGACCCTGCCCCCTTTACCTGTCCAGTCCCTGCCCCCTTTACCTGTCCCGTCCATGCCCCCTTTACTTATCCAGTCCCTGCCCCCTTTATCTGTCCCGTCATTGCCCCCTTCACTTATCCAGTCCCTGCCCCCTTTACCTGTCCCATTATTGCCCCCTTTACTTGTCCAGTCCCTGCCCCCTTTACCTGTCCCGTCATTGCCCCCTTTACTTATCCAGTCCCTGCCCCCTTTACTTGTCCAGTCCATGCCCCTTTACCTGTCCAGTCCCTGCCCCCTTTACCTGTCCCGTCATTGCCCCCTTTACTTGTCCAGTCCCTGCCCCCTTTACCTGTCCCGTCATTGCCCCCTTTACTTATCCAGTCCCTGCCGCCTTTACCTGTCCCGTCATTGCCCCCTTTACTTATCCAGTCCCTGCCCCCTTTACTTGTCCAGTCCCTGCCCCTTTACCTGTCCAGTCCCTGCCCCTTTACCTGTCCCGTCATTGCCCCCTTTACGTATCCAGTCCCTGCCTCCTTTCCTGCCCAGTCCCTGTCCCCTCTACCTGTCCCGTCATTGCCCCCTTTACTTATCCAGTCCCTGCCCCCTTTACCTGTCCCGTCATTGCCCCCTTTACTTATCCAGTCCCTGCCCCTTTACTTGTCCAGTCCCTGCCCCTTTACCTGTCCAGTCCCTGCCCCCTTTACCTGTCCCGTCATTGCCCCCTTTACTTGTCCAGTCCCTGCCCCCTTTACCTGTCCCGTCATTGCCCCCTTTACTTATCCAGTCCCTGCCCCCTTTACCTGTCCCGTCATTGCCCCCTTTACTTATCCAGTCCCTGCCCCCTTTACTTGTCCAGTCCCTGCCCCTTTACCTGTCCAGTCCCTCCCCCCTTTACCTGTCCCGTCATTGCCCCCTTTACTTGTCCAGTCCCTGCCCCCTTTACCTGTCCCGTCATTGCCCCCTTTACTTATCCAGTCCCTGCCGCCTTTACCTGTCCCGTCATTGCCCCCTTTACTTATCCAGTCCCTGCCCCCTTTACTTGTCCAGTCCCTGCCCCTTTACCTGTCCAGTCCCTGCCCCCTTTACCTGTCCCGTCATTGCCCCCTTTACTTATCCAGTCCCTGCCCCTTTACCTGTCCAGTCCCTGCCCCCTTTACCTGTCCCGGCATTGCCCCCTTTACTTATCCAGTCCCTGCCCCCTTTACTTGTCCCGTCATTGCCCCCTTTACTTATCCAGTCCCTGCCCCCTTTACTTGTCCAGTCCCTGCCCCTTTACCTGACCAGTCCCTGCCCCCTTTACCTGTCCCGTCATTGCCCCCTTTACTTGTCCAGTCCCTGCCACCTTTACCTGTCCCGTCATTGCCCCCTTTACTTGTCCAGTCCCTGTCCCCTCTACCTGCCTAGTCCCAGCCCCCTTTACCTGTCCAGTCCCTGTCCCCTCTACCTGTCCAGTCCCAGCCCCCTTTACCTGTCCTGTCTGTCCAGTCCCTGCCCCCTTTACCTGTCCAGTCCCTGCCCCCTTTCCCTGTCCCGTCCCTGCCCCTTTACTTATCCAGTCCCTGCCCCCTTTACTTGTCCAGTCCCTGCCCCCTTTACCTGTCCAGTCCCTGTCCCCTCTACCTGCCTAGTCCCAGCCCCCTTTACCTGTCCAGTCCCTGTCCCCTCTACCTGTCCAGTCCCTGCCCCCTTTACCTGTCCCGTCCCTGCCCCCTTTACCTGTCCAGTCCCTGCCCCCTTTACCTGTCCAGACCCTGCCCCCTTTACCTGTCCAGACCCTGCCCCCTTTACCTGTCCAGTCCCTGCCCCCTTTACCTGTCCAGACCCTGCCCCCTTTACCTGTCCAGTCCCTGCCCCCTTTACCTGTCCCATCCATGCCCCCTTTACTTATCCAGTCCCTGCCCCCTTTACTTGTCCAGTCCCTGCCCCCTTTACCTGTCCCGTCATTGCCCCCTTTACTTATCCAGTCCCTGCCCCCTTTACCTGTCCCGTCATTGCCCCCTTTACCTATCCAGTCCCTGCCCCCTTTACTTGTCCAGTCCCTGCCCCTTTACCTGTCCCGTCATTGCCCCCTTTACTTATCCAGTCCCTGCCCCCTTTACCTGTCCCGTCATTGCCCCCTTTACCTATCCAGTCCCTGCCCCCTTTACTTGTCCAGTCCCTGCCCCTTTACCTGTCCCGGCATTGCCCCCTTTACCTATCCAGTCCCTGCCGCCTTTACCTGTCCCGTCATTGCCCCTTTACTTATCCAGTCCCTGCCCCCTTTACTTGTCCAGTCCCTGCCCCTTTACCTGTCCAGTCCCTGCCCCCTTTACCTGTCCCGTCATTGCCCCCTTTACTTATCCAGTCCCTGCCCCTTTACCTGTCCAGTCCCTGCCCCCTTTACCTGTCCCGTCATTGCCCCCTTTACTTATCCAGTCCCTGCCCCCTTTACTTGTCCCGTCATTGCCCCCTTTACTTATCCAGTCCCTGCCCCCTTTACTTGTCCAGTCCCTGCCCCTTTACCTGTCCAGTCCCTGCCCCCTTTACCTGTCCCGTCATTGCCCCCTTTACTTGTCCAGTCCCTGCCCCCTTTACCTGTCCCGTCATTGCCCCCTTTACTTCTCCAGTCCCTGCCCCCTTTACCTGTCCCGTCATTGCACCCTTTACTTATCCAGTCCCTGCCCCCTTTACTTGTCCAGTCCCTGCCCCTTTACCTGTCCAGTCCCTGCCCCCTTAACCTACCCCGTCATTGCCCCCTTTACTTGTCCAGTCCCTGCCCCCTTTACCTGTCCCGTCATTGCCCCCTTTTCTTATCCAGTCCCTGCCCCTTTTACCTGTCCCGTCATTGCCCCCTTTACTTATCCAGTCCCTGCCCCCTTTACTTCTCCAGTCCCTGCCCCCTTTACCTGTCCAGTCCCTGCCCCCTTTACCTGTCCAGTCCCTGCCCCCTTTACCTGCCCAGTTCCTGCCCCCTTTACTTGTCCAGTTCCTGCCCCCTTTACTTGTCCAGTCCCTGCCCCCTTTACCTGTCCAGTCCCTGCCCCCTTTACCTGTCCAGTCCCTGCCCCCTTTACCTGCCCAGTTCCTGCCCCCTTTACCTGTCCAGTCCCTGCCCCCTTTACCTGTCCAGTCCCTGCCCCCTTTACCTGCCCAGTTCCTGCCCCCTTTACCTGCCCAGTTCCTGCCCCCTTTACTTGTCCAGTCCCTGCCACCTTTACTTGTCCAGTCCCTGCCCCCTTACCTGCACAGTCCCTCCCCCTTACATACACAGTCCCTGCCCCCTTACCTATACAGTCCCTCCCCCTTACATACACAGTCCCTGCCCCCTTACCTACACAGTCCCTGCCCCCTTTACCAGCCCAGTCCCTGCCCCCTTTACCTGCCCACACCCTGCCCCCCTTACCTGCCCTATCCCAGTCCCTACGCTGTTTTTTAAGAAGACAGCAGACATTTAAACTGGTCACATCTCTGGACACCAAAGAGCCAGACCACAACAAACTGAACCAGTAGATGAATCAGCTTTAAAAATAATGTTGTATAAATTAATTTTATCAAACTTCACAATGTGCATTTTGGATGAAGCCGCTTCGTACACACTGTGACACAGTCGTACAAGTGACATGATCAATTGAAATGTTTTGGTCGCGGGTCATCGGACTGTAATTAATCTGCCATAAAACACCGAGAGTCGGCTGACCCAAAAAAAGCGTCTGGGGCCCATCCATCAGATCAAGGTGGCTGTAATGTTGCTGGCATGATTAATTGTGTGAAAGTGAGCGAGTTCGCTGAATATCGTCTGCACACATTTACATGTGTGCCTCCTGGTGATTCATCAGGTTGCCATGGCAACAGATTTGCTGTTTGACTGGATAAGCCCAGTGTTTGATCATTGGCATAATTCTTCATTAGTTGGTTTCAGTTTGGCCATCCTAAGTTGTCAGAGCGCTGGATGGCGTATTCCCAGCGGCCGGGCCGGGCCGTCCATCACCTACTTGTTCAGGGGGTGTGAATAGGTGATTTACGTTTGTGTGTGTAATTAAAAAAGTGTCGGCCTTTAAAGGGACTCCATCTGGTGGTGTTATTCATTAAAAGCTCTACCTTTGGGATGGTGAAATGGACACATATTTAGGCATGTTTTATTACAACCAGTTAATGATTTTGTAAATGTTATTTCTGAAAATTGATCATTTAATTATTTTTCTGTATTAAATAAAAAAATAATTACCTATCAAGAAATGTTTATCTGTTTTTCCGTATATATTTCAACTCCATCTCATAGCTTTCTTCATCGGACTAGTTTTAGCTTGATTTTGTTTTTTCCACCACCATACTGCTATTTAATTCATTTATTAATTTAAAATAAATTTTAAAATATTGTAAATAAAAACAGAGTTGCGTGTCTAAAAGAAAAAAGCACTGATACTTTACCATTTAAATTAATAAATGAAAAAGTATCAGTGCTTTTTTTCTTTTAGACACGCAACTCTGTTTTTATTTACAATATTTTAAAATAAAAAATACAACAAAATGAGAATAACTTGAATGGAGATCACTCGCTTACAAGTCGCCTTCCCGTGGGTGTTGATATCAGAGAGACAATTAACAATGATAATATTTGTTTTGTCATCAGGACTGACAGGGAAGAAGTGAGTGACCTTTTGTAATGGATGACATGAGGGAGCAGCAAGTTTGCCTTAGGGAGCATGCAGTGTTGTGTTAGAGACTGCAGAGACTTTGAACAGTCTCTGCACTTTGATCCAGCACTGGTTCCGAGAAGCCAAATTAGCATTTTCTACTTGTTTTTTCGACTGCATGGTATTGGCAGAAGGTTGTGTATGCGAACTGTCGTTCCTCGTAGAAATTAATTGCCGCCAAAGCAGCTGTTTCTGTGAAGTGTTTGTGCTTGTAAGTTCATGTCACATCACAGTGGTAGTGAAATTAATTCCGACTTGAACATGTTTCCCTGTGATCAACGACTGTCTCTTACTTGATTGTACATTAATCCTCCTTTAGTGGCATAAGTACTTGTACAACAAATTATGAACTTGTCAATGTAAACAAATAGCCGTGGGTTTATCCCAAGCAAATGTTTATGAGACTGAAGCCATGTCTTTTGCTAAATAGTCACTTCTTGACTAAAAAAAATAAGTTTTATTTATGTATGATAATTTCAAAAAAATATATAAAATAGGAAAAAGCAAACTTATCTAACTACAGTAATATTGTTCTAACAATATTTCTAATTTCACAATTCATAATTTGTTTGACCACCATCAGTGGTCTTCATCAGGAACAGTTAAATAAGAAATATTGTTTGAGCATTTTATTCTTCCACCTTGATGTACATTTTCACTAATAAAAATAATTTTGATGGATGCTTTTGATTGCAATCTCCATGACAGTCTCATTATCATCTTGATTGTAGTTTCCGTGAAAGTCGTGTTAATTTTATCCCCTGTGAAAGCCATGCTAGTTTTAACTGCTGTAACAGTCATGTTAATTGTAGCAACTGTGTCAGGTTATGTTAATTGTAATCTACATGACAATCATGTTCATTGTAACCTCAGTGACAGTCATGTTAGTTATAAACTCCACGACTGTCATATTAATTACACTTTTATGAGAGTCATATCACTTGCAACGTCCATGACAGACATCTTAGCCAAACATGCATGAAAGCCATACCAACTGTAGCCCACAAACATGATGGCCATGTTGATGTTGGCCCGTCTCCATCACTCTACAACACTCACTTCCTCCGTTTGACACAGTCCATTTTACCCCATTCACTACTGCCTCTTCTGTCACTCGGTTGCCACGGCAACGCCACGACGAAATCTGCATCCAGTGTTTTGCTAATCTTGATTTGTGATGTGATATTTTCATACAGGATGCTGTTAAATATCCTAAAAGGGGAGACGGCCGTCGGACCACGACAAAAATGCACCATTTAAGCAAATTCGACAATGACTCAGGATTTAATCCATTTAGCAAGTGCGGGAGACTTTCGACGAAGAATCGACTGGACATGAAGACTGTGGCTGTCAGGTGACATGACAGCCAGCCGCCCTGCCCTAATGGCCACCCCAGCGGGGGGCCAGGGCGGAGGGCTGTGGCGCGTGCCCCGACCATTGATTTCTCGCGCTAATTGTCGTCATCAAACCGTGCACGGGCCAGTCGCGTGCGTTCGCCCGCGCCTGCGGCCAGACTCCTGAAAGCGGGGTGATAATTCACGGCGGTTCGAAAGGTCCCCGCACAATGGTGTGCTCTGGAGCGTGACCGTATACAAATGTGTTTCTGCGAGATGGAAGCTGCACCTGCTTCCGTACATTTCCTGGCCTGTCATATCGGCCCACTCGATGGGAAGGCTTTGTCGTCCCAGCCTCGGGCGTTCCTGGCCGGAGAGCGACCGACACAAAAGGGGACAATTAAATCTCTCCGATAGCACCGGGGAAGGACGCAGGCATTTTCCTGAATCGTTATCAGCAAAACGTCTTTTAGCTAACGGATTCGTTAATGCAAATCATAACC
This sequence comes from Oasisia sp. SBJ-2009, assembly GCA_964017155.1. Taxonomy (NCBI): domain Eukaryota; kingdom Metazoa; phylum Annelida; class Polychaeta; order Sabellida; family Siboglinidae; genus Oasisia; species Oasisia sp. SBJ-2009. Next base: position 50,775,537 of record OZ024863.1, on the reverse strand, counting down.
GAGGCGCGGATTAGTGGGCAATTAAAATGTGCATTAGTTTTAATTAATTATGATTCAGGAACCTTTACAGATGTCAAGACCAAAATCTCCATGACCTTTCTGCCTGGGCTACAACGGGTGCTGATGTCATCAGATTGAAAAGGATTGTATCATCATGTACAGAGTTGCTGAAGTCATCCAGAACAATGAAGTCGTGCTTTACAGAAACATTTCCAGCTGCGACTGTTTGACTACAATGACAGAGCCAGAATGAGTCATTAAGAGCAATTGCCAGTGAAAATGTTTAGCTGAGTACTGAAAGTGTTGGGTGGATTGAAGGCTGGATTGATGGCGTCAGCAAACTTGGTATAGCCAGAGGTTGGAATAACATTAGCTGTGAATGTAAACATGTCTAATGTCAGCTTCTGGGTAGAATCAGAGCTGGCAGCTTATGTTGGTGTTTGCAATTAGCTCACTGCAGGTTGTTGTTAAACTGCTGAGTATTCGAATTGCAAAGGTAAATAAATGTAAATTAGAATATCTTTAGTGGCAGGAACTACCAGATGTGTATTATATTCTATCAGAAATATTGTTTACAATTTGGATGCATCAAAAATCAATCAAGCGATGTGTGTTTTTGTTCACTGTAGTTACAGTGTGTGTGTGCGTGCGTGTGTGCGCGCATGCGTGTGTGTGAGTGAGTTTTTGTGTATGTTTGTGTATGTTTATGTATGTCTGTGCATTGTGGATGCTTGCATGTTTGTGTATGTCTTTTTATAAAACATAATATCTATACACATCTATATGTACAGGCTGTTTTGTTTCATAGTTATAATATTTATTTGATATAAACAATATGCAGCATGTATTTCAAAAGCCCTTCCACCTAGCGCACTGTGTTATGTCATATTTAAAAACTCACTAAACAGGAATATTTTAATTACAACAACACAATAAATGCAGTTTAAAATCATTCACCTTTGCATATGTCTAACAACGACATGACATTTAATTTTAATTTACGTTGACTACATCAATACATGCCCCATTTATTACACTTTACAGTAACATAATTACAGCACTAATTACCCCCCCACACAATACCCATCTCGTGCCTTGACAGTTATAAATACATCAGCCTGCCTCTGTTCCTGGCGACAGGAAATTGACCGGCTTTGGTGCAGCTGTTACCATGGCAACGGGAATAATTCTGCCAATATTTGCTGATGGGGGTTATTAGTTCAAACAGTGGGGGGAAATTTAATTTTCCAACCGTGTCATGTCAATGACATGGCTGACACACTTGATGTTCGTTCTACCATCTCATGTCTGTAAGTGTCACCGCGGGAATATTACGACACTCTTCATTACTGGCACAAGTGTGGACGCTGGACACAAGTCAGAGGGGAATATTATTTACTATGGACTCAACTGTCAGGTTTTACTGTTATGTTGGATTTCGGTTGGTCCGTTTTTAAATAGAATTGAGTAGTCAAATAATTGAATTTGTTAAAACCTTTCCTCAGATTTTATGTATTTATTTGTTTATGTATTTATTTAAACTACCTGGTTGTGTTCTCTTAATCGGCAGCACTGTGCCACTTGGTAGATGGCGCCACATATTGATAATGATTCCTCTAAATACGGTTACTTTTGTCACCACCCCCAGTAAGTCCAATTACAAGATACGTATTGAACAAATAAGATTTTAACACATTTTTATTTTTGATGGTACAATCCTCAACACCTTGACTAGAAAATCTGCATTGGAAAATCTTCAAGACTACCCCCCCCCTCAACACCACAAACATTTCTGAATCCCACATTGACAAAATTAACCCACCAGAATCAAACTCACTGTGGACCTGGAAACAATTGAGTCACAAACTAATTATCCTTCCCTTTAGGAAATGTTAAATTCACCGACATAGTGGTCATATCAAACACACTGTAAGTTGACCGTCATATTGGTGACATCAGCAGCACCATGGAGTAATAGTGTCATCAGGTGACTCAGAAGTTCAGGTGTCAGCAGCAGTCAGACGTGTCAGCAGCAGTCAGACGTGTCAGCAGTGCTAGTGCAGTGTCTTGTTTGGTGTTTCTGTTTACAAGTCAAACAAGAAAGTTGAATTAGCGGCTAGAAACGGTAGCGTCAGGATTTTTTATTTCTTGAACAGCTTGACATATGCTTGCACGCGCACATGCATATATATGTATAGATATGTATACATGCACACACACAAACACACAAACACATATATATATATATTATACATGCAGAAATAGAAACACACACACACCCCACGCACGCACGCACGCACGCACGCACGCACGCACGCACCCACACACCACACACGCACCCACACACCACACACCACATACACGCACGTAAAAATCACAAATTGTTGAAAAAACACCAGTGACAAGAATAACGATTATTTAGGGGTAAATAATAATATAATAAAATAATACTGTTTTTCTATAGCGCTAATTCCCGATCGCAGATCAACGCTGTACAAGAAATAAATTCACAGCATCTCTGCAAATCTTGAACCATCATAATTTTAAGACTAAAGTCGCAAATCCATGAGAAGCACTATCGTCAGTTTAGATATAAGTTCACAATCTGTTGTTTAAACTATAAGCACATGTGATGGCGAAAGTATTCTGTAATCTGACCTTCGGGAAAGCACCATAGGTGGCCAACAATTCCTTCTTTTCAGTTGGCTTGCTCATGTGACCTTCCTCTTGGCGGCCATTGTCGATATACCTCAGACTGCAAGGGAGAAGCGCTTGTCATCCATTCCACGAATACACGTTTTTTTCACTTGTACTCTGAACCAGCAGACATGATGCTATTAAGTGGCCCATTTTGGCAGAGCGGAAATCTGGAATTGATTTTGTGGTAACCTTTTTTGAACAGCTGATCCTATCATCCATGTTATATTAAGCTTAGCCCAAGTGATGTGTAACTAAATATAGATGATTATTATGGGTCATATTGAATTAACTATGATTCAGTAGTAATATTACTGTCATGAACCAAGTGAAAATATACATAAATGTATATAATGTAAATGGGATCTCCTTATAAATGTGTGTACAACATTTCTGGAATATATAATTTATTTATATATATATATATATATATATATAATTTATATATATATATATATATGTATACATATATATATATATATATATATATATATATATATATATATATATATATATATATATATATATATATATATATATATATATAAATTAAAGTACATTATGTTTTTGAAGTGAATATACACTGTATGTATGGGTTCAAGTCAGTTTGATAAGGAATGTTCAGAAAGATCCTTCGCGCATTCCAAAAAAATTAATGCACAATTTGAGGATGTCGTTCGAACTGCATCAAACAGCTTTAGTCTGCGGCGTCAGATAAGAATTACGGACGACTGAACAAGGCGAGTGTGTAATGGTGAGATTTGAGAAGATGGAACTGATAGCGGGATACATTTCGCGTGACACTCCTAGACACTGCCATCTCACAGAGCCTTCATCCAGCAGCCACTCATTTTAAAAGTCCATATTCAATGGTGTAACACTAGTGAGGCGAAGTACTTTAATCATGCCTGATGCCCTGCTGAGTCACACCTAACTACTGGCCATATCAACAAGGCCCATCTGTGACTGTCTTGCACTGATCAAGTTGCACAGTGCCAGGAAATAACGCAGCCCTGGATCTCAATGAGCAGCTGCAGCTGAAACAGGCGACCTCCAGTGAGCATGTCCAAGGGCAGCTGAAGCATGCTTCACCCCTCATTGTTATGTAACCAGGGAATATGCAGTGATAATGTGTTCTATTTATCATCAGTGTTTTCCTGTGAGTGATGGGGAATGTTTGGCAAATAAGAGCTGTTTGTGCTTGGAATATTATATTTTAGGTGTGAGGGTGAAAATATTATTGAAGTTAAAGAGTAATTATTGTTGACTAGTCATCATATTACCCAAGCTTATGTTACGTGAGGTGATTTATAAATTGTGGCAATATTGAGATTATTGTGATTGCAATTAAATTGTAATTGACACTGTAAATAGGCACGTTTTTATGTAAAGATGTTATTGCACTGTTTATGCAGTTGATTTGAGCAGAGAACAAATACGAGACATGCATCAACAAGGCAGCTTTACCGTAGGCTAATACAAATTATGTCATAATAAACAGATCAGCAACAATATCAATTTACCATTGTTTTCAGCATTTTATGAGGAAATGCTTTTTGTCTGACCATTATTTAGCGTGTTGACTTAACCGCAGCCATCATGACGTGGTAGCAGCTGAATACATTTTTCACATTTTGTGCGTTGACAATTTGCGGTCAAACCAAGAAGAGCAGTGAAATAATCTCCCCTGTAAATGTACCTGCTTCAAGGACCATCATCCTCGTGTGTGCGACGATCGCAACCCTTGTATAATCCAGTGCATTGTCTCTGCTGTATTATTTCTAAATCCAACAGATAATCCTGTGCGAGAATCCTGTTAATCCCACCTAGATCATCCCAGCATTCCGCAGTAAAGCCACTCGCACGGCCTGCTCGCAAATGATTTTTCTCCCGAGCATTCCGCCTTCTATAATGCGCCGCCAACGCAATGTGGTGGTCACATGATTACGTGAGTCGAGCTGGACAGCTGGTCAGACACTGGCCAGACACTCCGGCCACGAAGTCATTTATTAAATATCATTAATATCGCCGATACTGTAATTAACAGCGGCGCATGCATGCGCATGGGCGCGCGCGTGCACGAGCATTGTTTATGTACATGCGTGCATTTTCTTTATTGTTCCAGCCGGCCGTGGCAGACGTCTGCTGTGAGTTCTAAGGATACAACAAGAAGACGTTATGCGACTAGATCCATTTCTTTGTCCAGTGACGGACTGTCCAGTGAATTACAGCCAAGGTAAGGAACATGCTTTGTGTGTTTGCTTATTTATATTGACAACGTAAAATGCAGAGGACTGGTGAGTTTTCTGGAAAGCTAGCCGCGATTAACACATGTCGGGCTGTAATATCAGGCTTTGTTCAAGCGAGAAAAGGGAGCATACCGTCGTTAAAATGTCCAGGCATATATTGTAGTGATGCCGTATTTTACGGGATACCGAAATGTGACATGCAAGATATACAAGCTCACACATGTTGTAAAATACATGAAACGCTACCTTTTTCATATTAGGCAGCCGCAATCTGGCAGGATCTGCTTGACGGTTATTGTGCTATGTTTTTAGAGTGAAACTCAGTTCAGTGTGTCTATGACAGGTTTTCTGTTTTTGTGGATGCAATTTTTACAGTATTTCTTGTCACACAGATACCGCAGTGGTTCTCAAACTTATGACCCTTTTTATATAATTTCCCCATAGACCACCCCAATGTTATTCATTATAATAGACTACTAGGTATTAGAAATGTGTTGGTTGGAAAGGAGATAATATTATTTGTAATATGCAGAGAAATAATGTTACGTTATTTTTGTAATACAAACTCTTCAATTAAATGAGTGGTCTGCATAGTATTGACAAATCAAATTAGTACACGTTTTGTACACAGCGAGAGTACATCAAAGGTCATGCTCCAAATGCATGTTCTTTTAAAATGGTGTCTTCATGTATATCATATTGAATAGAAGAATTTATGCAAATGGTAAGTGATCACAGAAGGCCAGGCCAGACAGTACAAAGTAGAGTAGTTAGTTAGCTTCAGTCGTTGGCCAGAAAGTCTGAGAGTTTCAAAATTAAAAATGGCTGCTGAATTGTCTGTAATCCCAGAAGCTCTATCTAAGCAGCAAGCAACATTCTTCAATCGTAGGTGCAAATTGGTCAGTTTTTAGCCTATGCTTTATTTGATATTTCATTGAAGTATTTTACAAACTCCTGCTTCAAGATTTCTGTGTTTGTTTGTTTGTTTGTTTGTTTGTTTGTTTGTTTGTTTGTTTGTTTGTTTGTTTGTTTGTTTGTTTGTTTGTATTGCCTGTTATAATTTATAATGTATCCTGCTGCAATGTCTCAGTTCTGATAAGGTACCCAAAGAAATGTGTGCATCCATTTTTGTAACTGATAGTTTAGAAATGAAATCGATGATTACGCCTTTCAGTGGAGGTAAAACTTTACAGAGTTAGATTAGTTGTAATTCTGAACCAATTTAATGAGAATTGAGGGAACTTATTTCCTTACAGTTACACCCAGCAGTCAATGAATCTAGTCTCTGCACTGCAACATAAATCATGTTTTCTGTTGTCAGAGTTTCATACGTTTCAATCAGAGGCTCAAAACTGGTATATCATCAGTAAATATCAGAGTTTATAATATATTTTATCACAGAACACGTCCTCAACCACCAACTTGTCACGCTAGTAAACCACACAGTTTATATGTGAAGTTAGTTTCCAGATGTATGCTTCATTCATCCCTGTATGTCTTCATAAAATTATATCTTATGTGTGGACCATTGGTCTCTTGTAGAACCTAAATATTGTGTGCGTTTATAAAGACACCATTCTTGCATTAAAAAAATACAGTAAATTGGCAGAAAGCATAATGTTCACTGACAATCTTTGCATAGTGAATAAGAGTTATTTGCGAAGGAGTCATTAGTGACTTCCACAGACTCAGATGATTTCCACAGGTTCACAGATCTGTTCAACTGACTTTCTCAATCCCCAAGTGACTTTAATTTAACAAGCCATCCAGTGTATGACCCTTGGTGTGCTTATGGGGTAGTATTGCAAAAGAAATGGTCTCTGTCTAGACAAAGACAAAAGAGAACAAGAAACTTACACCTTTTTTACTTCTTCGCAGGTTAACAGTCTTTATGAGATTTAGGGCTTAACCCGATTGTTTGTGTGATGACATCACACATGGGTTCTGTGACTGTCTCAGCTTTGTCAACTATGCATTGGTCAGACATGTCTTACACAAATCCTGCTGCAAAGTACATTCTAACAAAAAACATGCATGAACTATTAAATATTATTGTTCATTGAACATGAAATTTTGCATGGCAGATGTGAAATTAATCACTCCTGTTTCACTTGTGCGATTCATTCCACCTTTGCGTCTCAAGACTTGTAGTAAATAAAACAAATAGATAAAATAAAATAATGACCATCCATTGTATGATCAATATGTAATTTATCCATGTAGATAAACACAATTTAAAAAAGGTAAAAGTGAATGGATAAAATAAACAAATTGATAAGTTGTATATTATACAAAATGAATAACTTAAAAAGAGTAGAATCCCAGGAGTTAGGTTTACCTCCTCATGCGACTCTTTGAAATACGAACCGTTCCAAAGTCATCTTGACTGAGTTGAAACAGGACCTATTTGACTCTGCTGGTGCTCCAGACTCTACCTGCTCCAGACAGGCTCCATCTAGTCACCTGCTCTGCTAATGAATTGCCCCAGATAACAGGTGCCTGGATCAAAGAACCCCCTGAAAGACCCCACCAGGGTAATAATGAGAGGAATTAGTGTGTGGTAAGAGATGAGGTAATGTTTGAGTTGTGGACACTGCAGTTACCCCTTCTTAGATCACCCTCCTTAGATGACACCCCATTCACACACCCTGGCCCATGTGTACTAATCAAATTAGCAGATTTGCTGATGGCTGTGCTAATAAGTCTCAGATTGTCTGGGGGTGAAGACAGGCTTTGTTGGGGGGGGGGGGTGACTTCAAAGGGGTGGTTTGTGGGAGAATGGGGGTTATGTAAGTGACAGAAGGGGGTTGATTGGCAGGGGTGGAAGGGGTTGAAAGAAGTTAGTGTTGGATGGTCTAGCTGTCTAGTCAGTGTTATCTAATAGCTATGTCATGGAGAAGTGTAATGCGTTTATAAGAACTAGCAACTTGTTTCAAGCTGAAACATTCTTAATGGTAGGGAAGTATCTGATGTCTAAGAAGTGTTAAATCAGAAGGTAATATAGTTTCATTCCCTATCTAAAAACCTAAAAACCTAAAAACCTATCTGTTTAATGCTGCCTATCCTCCTTAGCCTCCTAGCTTCTTCATCCATCCGTTGACGTTGTTTTCGATTACGAGTTTGCTTAATCCCTTGGTTTTTTCATGCCATCTTCGAGGATATTGGTGCAAAGGAAGTCACTATTATTATTATTATAAGTCAACATTTTCCTTGGAAATTGTTTTAATGCCTTTTTACAGTGATGATAATCTGGTTGATAATTCAGTTTAGCTTCGTAAGATTTTCTAAGCATAGGAAGTACAGTATCATTATGATATTGACTTAACTATCTATAAATGTATGACTTAGAAGATTAGCCTAGAAGATTAGCTGATAATTCCACAGGTTATATGTAAATGTTACCATTTGATGTTGTATTACTGATGGTTGTGCAATGACCAAATAATACACATAAACTATTCTAGTGGATTTTAAAAATACTTTTAATATGTTCTTTTGTGCATAAATGTTACTGGGAATCAGGTGTTGTTTATGAATTGAACTTGAAATGAGCAACATTTTATTTTGTTGAATATTTTATGATACAAACCATACAATACATTATTATGTTTGAGTTACAGTTTTAAAATATAAAATAACATTTTGAAACTACCTTTATTCAATACGTAAAACAGAGTGCATTGTTTATGTTAATAATAATAATGTTAATGCTGTGGTAATGTTTCACCAGACGTAATGCCAAGTCACTTTGCGATACGTTTTGTTAAATGATTCAAACTCAAGGCATTAGGGTTATTTTGTATTTCCTGGAATTCCTTAAATCTCCACTGAATTCTTATAACAGCTCTTCGCAATTTTGCAACAAATAATCTGCTGTGAAACTTGGCGTATATGTTTATGTAATATATATATATATATATATATATATATATATATATATATATATATATATATATATATATATATTCACCATGTGTTACTATGAATACCCACAAACATAGTAGCTACTTCTATCGTTTTCTTCTCATAATTTAACAACAGTTAAAGGAACATGCAACCATAGTATTGAAAATGCGTTAAAATCCCCCCAATTCCCACATACCATTAATGATAGAATATTGTAACACATGTATTTTTTGTTTAATTTTGTAAGAATGTTATACATCATAAAATTAATCTTGAAACGTGCATTTTCACTGACCATGGGCGCTGCCATTGTTGCCCATTTCACGGGGAACTCACGAAGATTAACGCGAGAGAATGCGTGAGTGTGACGTAGGCGGTCCACCACCTCAGCGATATAGGCGTAGCGTAATATGTAAACACTAGCATAGCGACATGAATCGAGTTGTTCTATGAGTCTTGTGATAATGAAATGCTTGAATATCAAGCATGCGGATGTCAAAAGAAGGCAGGAGAAGAGTCCGTGAAAGGAAAGAGATTTGTCCAAATGCCAATAAATTTTCTACGAAGCCCGCCGTCGAAGGGCAAGTTGGCGATCAAATGGCTCCACAATATAGGTACGAGTCATACAGTGGAAACATTCAATTTCAACCGGAAAATGGTTTGCCAGGACCATGTCACCGTTGATATGGAACACAGGTTGCCGGGATTGGGTGAAAGATGACTGTTGAACGAAGCTACTGTCCCCACTGAATTTGTGCACAGAACGAAAAGTTCGGGGCCGAAGCGAAGGGTTGGTGTTGCACGCGAAGAAGGGTCTCGCTAAAGGGACGAACTTAATGTATGCAAATACTATATATGGGGTACTAGAATATCATTCAATGCATTTCCTTTATTATAATAAAAATCAATGATTAGTAAAATATTCATTGCGCGACGGTCGACTAGAATAATTAGTTGGATAAACGATTTGTTTACATATGAAAGTGGGCGATAATAAAAGTTATTAAGCTCCGTCGAACCAACCAAGTCCAAAATGGATTGCGCGATTTCCTTTGTTGCAGTCTCTACTTGAGCATCATTATTCTTTATCCTATTCTTTATTAATGTTTATATTATAAGGGACGGCGTTTTTTTTTATAGCTAACGCTCTGTAACTAATTAAATGGATGAATATATCTCAGACTCAGTGGGTACGTGAAGAATTCGTTTTGTTTTGCCCACCCGAGGCGCTAGCGGTGGTGGATCTGTGACGTCACACGACCACAGCCGAAATGTCCAAAATGTCAGCCTCCAGGGAGGTTCACTAATTATCCTTAAAAGTTAACAAATCATTTCAGAACAAAATAAAAAAATATGGGATATGATTCAATGAACATTGTTTAATGGTTTAAGCAATTTTTACTTTTTGGGTTGCATGTTCCTTTAATATTTACAACACGTGACATTAATCGCCTGAATTTGAATCTCCGGATAATTGTCTTGGTTTGGACTGGAGCCAGCAACGGGAGATCTCCTTTTTGAATGTGAGCGGGTCGGGTCGGGTCGGGTCGGCCAAATGAAGGCACTGATTTGACGGGCAGGGAAGATATTGTGCACTGGCTCCCGTGGGTTGTAACAGGGAATGGGGGGAATAATTGCAGCAATTATCCCTCCTGTTGGGTGGGGGGTTGTGGGGAGAGGGGGGAGGTGACAGAAGTAATTACCCCGGGAGTGAGTGAGCCCTCCCTGTCATCCCTGGGAGGGAGGGGGAGGGTGGGTCCAGTGGTCTTTCCGGGGGTAATCTCCTGTAATCAGTGTCCCCCCCCCCCAGTCCCTGTCTCACACAGATCCACTTAATTGTTTTCCTCCTCAGTTGAGCCGGGCACTGGGAATATTTTTGTCAGGGATAATGAATGAATATGTCAATTTGCTAACTGCGCCACTAATCACTGTGTCAGGGTGATCTATAGATGGCTGACTGATTGATTAGTGGCTCCAGCCTTCCTTTTTCATGAAGGTTAAAGACAGCAGCGCACAAGGCACATCAGACGTTGTGATTTACTTTCAGTTGTCAAATTCAATCATGTTTAGTCGGTGATATACTAATTTGTGTGTTGAATTGTCTTTAAAGATATGGTTAAATATGTATATCGTGTTTTGCTAGAAATTATTGTCATTTTCTTTTCTAAATGTAGAAAATGAGTCACATAAAAAAGTCATGGAAAAGGTCACAGGAAATAAAGTCACAAGGAATAATAAAGTCACAGGGAGGAAATTACACTACTTAAATATAATTATATACCAATATAACATAATTAATGCTACTCATTGTATTGTAAGGTCCATTTGAAAAGCATAAACATAAAATAGTGAAATAGTAAAATATAATTGTCCTGTAATTATATCCTGCACTTCCTGTTGTTACCCTTGTTAAAAAGTGAAAAACTGGCGACAAGATTGAGGCCAAAGTACTTGTTAATCGTACTTGTTGGTACTCACCACTACAACTCAAGATATTACGATGTTCAGCTCAAATGCTCATATATATTATTTATGATTTCCTCATTGTAGATGTGACATACCTCTAGGTTGTCAGTGGCATACACAAGCACTTCAATTGACAAAAGAGTTCTTTCAAACATGCTCAAATGTGCACAACCAAACATTTGTATTAACAATTTAGTGTTTGAATCATAGCTTTATGTATGGGTAAAATCTATTGTGAATGGGTAGAAATATACACAGACAGATAAAAAAGGAAAGAACGAAATAAAGTCTTAAAAAAATCATAGATATTGCCAGTTATGCCTTGAAAATGAGTGTCACACGTGTGTGTGTAGTTTATTTCAGGTCATAAAACACATCTCAACTGGCTTGTATGTATGAGTTAGTATTCATATGTCCACACAAAAAACGTGTAACTGGCAATTTTTTTTATCTTGCATAAGCCCCTGGTTTGAATAAAGTTATTTTATGACTTTATTTCTTGTGACTTTTTCGTAGACAAAACTGTGACCTTATTTCCGTGAGTTTTTCCTTAAACTTGATTTCTGCCCACCAGTAAAACACCCCTCAAGGTGCACCTAAAAGATACTGTGTACACTCCATGCAGGGTGCTCTGTGTAGTGGGACATTGCCACCAACAGTCAGTCCAGTGTCAGTCGGTGCATGTCTCTAACCATTAATAATATACATTATTCATTGCATTACAATTTAAAAATAACATACCTGTGTCTAATAATAATGTTTTAATAGGTACACAATTATCTAAGTTTGACGGACGTCAGAAAAGTGCCCTGTTAAAAACTCCCAGACAGACATTTTTGGCTTATTTATGAAATGTTAAAATAGTTTTCATGCATGTTAAGGCTCAATATTCTTGGAAGTAAATTAATCAGAATGATGTAAGTAAAATGCTTGAAAAACAACACGTTTCATTCTAGATCTCACACGTATGTTTTGTTGAAGTGATGCAGTCAGGCAGATGTAATTATAATAACTGATTAACTTCTAACAATGTGTGTGGTGATTTACAGTGTGTAGTTAATACTGGGAAGTACTGAGAATGTGTCATCTTTGGATAAGTCAGCAGAGTGTTAAGGCAGTGGCGTGTTAAGTGACCAAAGTGTTAAGTCACAGGAGCATTAGGTCACCGGAGTGTTGAGTCATCTGAGTATTAAGCAATGGGAGTGTTAAATCACTGGAATGCTATGACACCAATGTTAAGTCACCAGAGTGTTAAATCACCTGTGTGTTAAGTCACCAGAGTGTTAAGTCACCTGCATGTTAAGCAAATGAAGTGTCAAGTCATCAGTGTCAAGTTATTAAAGTGTTAAGCCACCTGAGTGTTAAGTCACCAGTGTTGAGTCACCGGAGTGTTAAGTCAATGAAGTGTTAAGTCATCAGAATGTTAAGTCAATGAAGTGTTAAGTCACCAGAATGTTAAGTCAATGAAGTGTTAGGTCACCAGAATGTAAAGTCAATGGAGTGTTAAGTCACCAGAATGTTAAGTCAATGTAGTGTTAGGTTACCAGAATGTTAAGTCAATGGAGTGTTAAGTCACCAGTGTGAAAGTCACCAGAGTGTTAAGTCACTGGAGTGTTAAGCTACCTGAGTGTTAAGTCATTGGAGTGTATTTAACGCCCATTTCACATTAAGTGTTATTATTGGGGCATATGTTGTGATTACATAATCAGTCATGAGTATTGAACTCTCTCCCCTCCAGTTAGGGTGAGAGGGTGTCCAGTCCCTCACCCTGTCATGGGTGTGATGCGTGACACACATCTGCCACCAGGGTGTCGCCGCCCGTCAAGGAGGTGCCTGGATCACCTCCTGCGTGCTACTGCGTTGTTCTCCAGCTGACCCATCTGGCTCCAGGCCAGGTAGGTCGTGTTTGTGTGTAAATTATCTCTCCGTGTTTTTCCTCCAATACCACAACACTGGCTGAAGGTAATTCTTCTCAGCCAAGGAGTGTCACGACACAGGCCGGCTACAGCCACTTGTGACAAGACCCTCCCTTCTTATTGATAATACTCATTGTTTGTGTGTGTTTGTTTGGTGTGGTTGTAGCTGTAGCCAGGACTCCTGTGTTGTGTTGTGTTGTGTTGTGTTGTGTTGTGTTGTGTTGTGTTGTGTTGTGTTGTGTTGTGTTGTGTTGTGTTGTGTTGTGTTGTGTTGTGTTGTGTTGTGTTGTGTTGTGTTGTGTTGTGTTGTGTTGTGTTGTGTTGTGTTGTGTTGTGTTGTGTTGTGTTGTGTTGTGTTGTGTTGTGTTGTGTTGTGTTGTGTTGTGTTGTGTTGTGTTGTGTTGTGTTGTGTTGTGTTGTGTTGTGTTGTGTTGTGTTGTGTTGTGTTGAGGAGAATAGGCGCTCCAACATAAAACGTATAAACAAATGGCATGTATGAGGAAATACAAAGGGTGAGAAGTCCTTCTTTCTGGTGTATTTTGTTATGGAAAACTGCCTTTGGTAAATGACAAGTTAAAATAGAATAATCGCTGTGGTAATATGTTAAGTTTCAGATTTAATTTAAATATACTCACTGAAATTAATGTGTGAGAAAGCTGTCTTTCAGATCCATTGAAAAGGGAAATTAGTCATTTTCACGAGGCAGTCCTTGTAAGCATTGTTTTAACTATCTTATGAATACGTTTGGTCACTTAACTAAATTATATCATGCTCATTAATTTATCCTTCCATTCATCCAGTCATGGCGATGTGCCATTTTCAAGTGATTTATCTATGTCAACAAACCCCAACCAGATATATTTATAAACATATAAAATGCTGATCATATCCGCGCCAAATGCGAGACATTAGACCCATTGAATGTGTCACAAAGCCAATGTGCCTGCAGGGTTACCCCGTATAAACGAATCACCAACATAAACACACTGGCCGTAGTCACTCGTGTATTTACAGTCACTTTCTGCGTTAGTATATAGCTTTGACACTTTGCCAACTTGTAAATTTAGCAGTGTCATTGCCGTGTGTTCACGTGCGTTTGTTTACATGTCCAAAGTAGCTGCTGATCTCAGGTGTGTAAGAAACAGACACGCCTTTAACACCAGCTGGCCCAGGGCTGATCATGTGGCCCCTAGCATGAACCCACTAGTGGCCCAGGGCCATGTAGCGTTCGCGTGTTAATTCTTTCCGAGAACTTTAATTTATTCCCCCTGTGAGAGCTGTGTTGAAGTGTGCGGGTGTTCGAGAGATACCTCGATTGCTTTGCATCTGACTACCCTAGTACCTGGTAACCAGGGCCCTCAGTGTTAGGACCTCATTACGTGGGACCTGTTTACCTAGGACATGGTTACCTGGATCTGGGGCATGGCTACCTGGTTACCTTGAGACCTGATTACCTGGGACATGGTTACCCAAAACTGGTTATCAAGAACATTGGTTACCTGGGACCTGGTTACCTAAGACCTGATTACCTAAAACCTGGCTATCTGGAAACTGGTTACATGGGATCTGATTATCTAAGACAAGTTACCTTTGAACTGGTTACCAGCGACCTAACTACCCCAGATCCAGTTACCTGTGACCTAGTTACAGTCAGCCACAACCTGTTGCCCCCTGATCAGTATGACCTGGCCTGTGCTCGCATGCGATGGGAGAGTGTCCTAGAAGTGGGTCATGTTTATAAACAAGCGAGTGGAATCCTTGAGTTGACTGGGAGCCAAGTGCAGTCCAGGGCAGTGAGTGCGGCTGTACTGGAGTGGGGCCTGCCTGCGTCATCGCATCTATCACCCGTGAATGATGTAACACGCCAACAAGTCACTGCACTGTATTGTGCATGTATGTTTACTTACTGTGTGTGGATCGTAACATAGCTTTATCTGGAGCCCCGCCCATCTGTTTTGGACGTGTAGACATTTGTATGGACGGATAAAAAGTAAAGATTAAGGAGCAAAAAAGATCTCCAGAAAGGATGTAATTATGTGTTGTCAATTGTTCTTTGAAAATGGATGTTGTGTGTGTGTGTGCGTGTGCGTGTGCGTGTGCGTGTGCATGGTTTATGGTGTATATAAAGTTACATTCATCTGGACTGGCTGCCATGTGAGTTAATGTATGAGTTAACATGTGAGTTACCCGGTAATGTGTGAGTTAACGTGAGTTAACGTGTGAGTTAAATGAGTGACTTAATGGGTGAGTTAACGTGTGAGTTAATATGTGAGTTAACGTTTGAGTTAACATGTGAGTAACTTGTCAGTTAATATGTGAGTTAACATGTGAGGTAACATGTGAGTTAACATGTGAGTTAACGTGTGAGTTAACATGTGAGTTAACTTGTGAGTTAACATGTGAGTTAACGTGTGAGTTAACGTATGAGTTAACTTGTGAGTTAACTTGTGTGTTAACTTGTGAGTTAACTTGTGAGTTAACTTGTGAGTTAACATGTGAGTTAACTTGTGAGTTAACATGAATGCGTCTGCCACAGACACATTTGACTGGCATAAATGTGATCATATGTAAATGTGGATGGATGGTTACCATGGTTACATCTTGTTTATAGTTACTCTGAGTCCATATTTACAACTTGTCTGCAGCTTGTAACTCCCATGGGTACTATGTGTTTCCATGTCTGCAGTTACCATGGTTACCTGATGTCCAAGTTTACTGTATATTATATTATATTATATTATATTATATTATATTATATTATATTATATTATATTATATTATATTATATTATACATATACATATATATATACATAATTATATATATATATATATATATATATATATATATATATATACATATATATATACATATATATATATATATATATATATATATATATATATACATATATACATATATACATATATACATATATACATATAATATATATACATACCCTGTATACATATGTGTACAAAGTTCATACTACATACTATTAGCTAAGTCAGTGACACAGTACACCCTAGCAACAATTTGCAGACCTCAAAATAATGATCTCTCATTCGAACAAACACAGAGACATCATAAGGTAAACATGGAGAACTTGATGAGATTCATTGGGAGGTCCCTGGACACGTGGTGTCCTACACCACCTTGAGGTTTTTTAATTAAGAAAGCCAGCAGTGGAGATAATACCCAATTACCATTAGACTTGGTGGAGCAGCGAACTCGTGGCCTGACAGATGGCTTCTCACATTGCCATTAATCAGATTAAAATGAAGACTAAAAGGACTGCTCCCTGCCGGGTCCCGGGAGGCCTTCAAAGACGGCCATGATACGAGGCGACCTCGCAACGCATTCGAAAAATAAGCCTCTGTCTAATCCATTTTGGTGCGCGCACTCTAAATTATCGAGCGGCTGTCGGATAGCTTTCAGGACAAATGCGACTCTAATTGGTAAAAAGATAGCTGAGTCGCAGGCACACACAGCGAGTGGACTCCAGAGAAGTGCCATGACACACATGATTGGATGAAATCGTTTCTTTCCTCCAATGAAGACCCGCTGGTTCTGATGTGGTTTCATTAAGTGGCATTTATCCACATTCCAGCTTCCTACCAGAAGTCAGGTGTTAATTGTAACATTGCCTAACATGGTATGTCCTACCGTAAAGTTAGTTCAAAGCATCAACAATTCTCAATTGTTGATTTAGCTAAATACAACAAAATAAAGAAACACAGAAACAAGTATGTTGTGCACTAACATTGTAAAAACTTTGAACAAATAATTTTGTTTCATACTGAAACATACTTTTCATATTTTTTCATACTTTCCCTGAATCTCCATTACTGTCCGTCCGTCCGTCCGTCCGTCCGTCCGTCCGTCCGTCCGTCCGTCCGTCCGTCCGTCCGTCCGTCCGTCCGTCCGTCCGTCCGTCCGTCCGTCCGTCCGTCCGTCCGTCCGTCCGTCCGTCCGTCCGTCCGTCCGTCCGTCCGTCCGTCCGTCCGTCCGTCCGTCCGTGCATTGTAACTGAGTATCATACGTGACATCGTAAACCTGTGGATGACGGCTGCAATGAGAGCTCTCTCCTCTGTCGGCCGGTGCCATTATTGCCACCTTTAGTAGATCGCGCCACATATCTGTCATTGCAAACATTGTCGGGAAGGAGAAAAACAAGTTTTTTGTTTCCAATTGAAAAGTGACGTTTTGCGTGGTTTAGTGCATACGGTTGATGCCTCGAGACGCGGATAAATAGATCTGTTTACTGGCGCGAGTGTTTCGGCGAGTGCGTATGTGTCTAGACGGGGCAGTGCACGTGATATGGATACGGCACTGTCACCACACAACCTGTAGAGCAAACACAAACACAAACACACACAAACACATCCATCCATCTGAGGTGATGATGTCCAGCACCCAGTGTATATCCACTGAGTGTTTGTGTTGTAAATCGAGAGAAGAGGTCATTTATGAAGGTTATGGTGCGACTGTGGTATGATTGGTGTGACTGGTGTGGTTGTGTATTTGATATGATTGGTGTAGCTATGGCGTGGCTGTGGTATGGTTGTTGTGGCTGTCGTGTGATTTGAGTGGCTGTGGCGTGGTAGGGGTGGTTGCACTGTGATTGGTGTGGCTTTGGTGGGATTGGTGTGGCTGTGGTATTATTTGTATGGTTGATATAGTTCAGTTGTGGATGTGGTGTGGTTATGGTTTTACCAGTGTAACTGTGGTACGATTGGTGTGGTTGTGGTGTGATTAGTTTGGGTCTGGTTGGCTGTGGTGTGACCCGTGTGGCTCTGGTGTAAATGTGGTAATATTGTCATGGCTCTGTTATGGCCACTATAGTGTGGCTTTGGTGTGGTTGTGGTGTAGGTCAGTTGTGGTTATGGCTAAGACATGGTGTGTTGAGGTAGTGGTGTGGTTACTGTACAGGGGTGGTGGCACTGTGGTGTTGCTGTGATGTGGTTGTAATGACTGGTGTGATTGTGGCTGTGGATTTGGTATGAGTGGTGTGGTTGTGGTATGGTTGGTGTGGCTGTGGTATGGTTGGTGTGGCTGTGGTGTAATTGGTTTGGCTGTGGTGTAATTGGTTTGGTTGTGGTATGATTGGCTGTGGTGTGATTGGTTGTGGTGTGATTGGTTGTGGTATGATTGGTTGTGGTGTGATTGGTTGTGGTGTGATTGGTTGTGATGTGATTGGTTGTGGTGTGATTGGTTGTGGTATGATTGGTTGTGGTGTGAGTGTGATTGGTTGTGGTGTGAGTGTGATTGGTTGTGGTGTGATTGGTTGTGGTGTGATTGGTTGTGGTGTGATTGGTTGTGGTGTGATTGGTGTTGTGGTAATCAATCTTCTCCACACAGCCTTTTAATTGCCACTGATACGACTCTGTGGGGCATCTAAACATACACAGAGACAGACACGCAGGTTGAGACCTTGGCACAGCTTACCTTCAGCCTCAGTGCGTGACAGGCATTGACTGTCACTTGTATCTAGGCCCTGGTGACGCACTTACAACATGTAGGCTCGGCTCAATGCCTTGCTGCCACTCACCAATACCTGGGCACCTGGAAGTTGCCAGTCATGTGAATTTGCATCTTGTGATGTTGACCTTGGTCCAGAGGAGTGACAAGTGACCTTGACCTCGTAGTGTGACAGATGCTAACTAAGTGTGAAGTTCTCAACAGCCATATGTCACACTAATTTTCTTTGCATTGGAGTTAATTGCATTTTTATTTTAGTAAATTTTTTCTTTTATCTGAAATAGAACAAACAAATTGACAAAGTTAATAATAATATTTGTTAAGGTTTATTGTAATTTAATCTGAAAATTGTGCTAACAATGCATGTACAGCAGAATAAAAAAATACATTAACCAAATTATATTTAATTTATACAATGCAACTAATGCACAAATGTTACTTCAGTTGTCTATTCTAAGTAAGTTCACCCCATCCCATGCAAGTATGCATGCACGCACAGGCACACACTTCCACCCCATGTAAGTCTATTAGCACGTAGGTCCCCCCTCAAACATACACATGCACCACCCCATGTAAGTATATTCACGCTCTCCCTACCCAAACCTCAACCCCATAAAAGTCAATTCACAAACCATCCATGCAATCATTTCTTTTATCTATTTCCAACACAAATAAAGACTTAGCAAGTGTTTACATGTGGCTTCACTTGGCTCATGTCCCATGCTGGTGACATCACCTCCAAGCACTGCTGGGGGTCATCTGCCAACTACACAGGCGTAAAACTTTATAAAAATGTCTCCGACCCAGTAGGTAATCCATTTGCATCAGAATACACCCCATTCTCACACATGGCATCCCACATGCAGTAATTCAAGTATATGATGTTTGTAGATGGCATCTTGGCTGATTACTAGTAGTTGCAATTACAGTACTTCCCAATGGAAGCCATGTCCCCTGTGTATCCAGATTCCAGACCCTGGGGTCCCAACACTGGATGTAGTAGTGTCTCCAGACCCTGGGGTCCCAACACTGGATGTAGTAGTGTCTCCAGACCCTGGGGTCCCAACACTGGATGTAGTAGTGTCTCCAGACCCTGGGGTCCCAACACTGGATGTAGGAGTGTCTCCAGACCCTGGATATGATAATGGGACATAGATATCTGTCCAGTGAGCCATATTTCTGTCAGATAATCCCACAAATGAAGCCTCGGCTTTGAACCGTTGCTGTCAAGTGGTGTTGAAAAAAGTCCGGCTTCTCGCTGTAAATGCTGATTGGGCCAATAAAAGTAGTGATGCCCTTTCTGACCCTTCTTCATTTGCCCCAGTGCACCAATCAGACTTGCTGCTTGCTGGGTTCATAAAATGTGGAGTTCGTGCTGAAATTGTCGCATTTGTACCATTTTCTGGTATAGCATCCCGGACATTACAATTCACTGTATCAAGTTCATTACAGTTCAAATTCACTGTCTAAAATTAAGGTTCAATGTACAGTTATATATATATATATATATATATATATATATATATATATATATATATATATATATATATATATGTATATATATGTATATATAAACTGTATATATATATATTACTTTGCAATACATATAATATTATAATATATATATATATATATATATATATATATATATATATATATATATATATGTGTGTGTGTGTATATATATATATATATATATATATATATATACATATATATATATATATATATATATAATATATTATAATATTATATTTATTGCAAAGTTATTTCACCATGTTACAAGGCCATTATGTTTAGATGCTATGTCATTACATATACAACACAGATGTGTTTAATAAAACATCCATCAGCAGATCAAATGTACATTTCCTCACCAAGCATTTTCAATTAAATCACCTCGAAAGTGATTACACCATATGTCAAAATAAAATAAAAATCATCATTGATAACACAAATATGCGGCGACAAAAGTGCAACGACGTCTCATTGCCTGGTGAAATCCAGCTCGGTGCTGCACCCTAGTGTCAGCTGTGTGTGCAGCCACTGCATGTGCCGTGTGATTAGCACTAGGTAGACAGTGGCTAAACTGCAGCTAGTGTATTGATTCTAGGGCCATAAAACGGCCGGCAGACATGTCAGGGACGAGTGTGACGACGGCGTTAAAGAGTTTTCTGCATTAACAGATTTCTTCCACTCGCACAGAATTGTGGAGTTCGTATTAAACAATTACACCTGCACTCAAAGTCATCATTTAGGGACAATGCTGGTTTTAGTGCATGTTAAAGTGCACTGGTGCCTAGGGATGTCCATAAAAAATTATGGCACCTCCACAAAATAATGTTATGGTGGTTCTGCAAGTTTTTTTGGTATGTCAACTTCAGCAGGGGGGGGGGCAAATATATTTAATTAAGTGAATAAAATGTGCCATTAACAAGAATGTTATACAGGGCAAAAACCCAGGTGGCCTTTGGATAAGGAAGCTTTTGTCTTATCTATCAATAGTGCAATGTTTTGTAATGATATGTAACATGTAACATGCCTTATCGAAATATTTGTAAATTATGTTTTAAGCTAACACTGCTAGTATTGATGTATTCCGTAAGTAATTAGTTCTATTTGATATGATGTTGTTTGCGTTCTGTCATGTACTGGCAGATGACCCAGTTCTTTCACTAACGTTAGCTTGTATTCTGTCGTCTTTCTGTCTTTTTTTAACTGAAAACAGTTATATTGTATTGATGCTGCCATCTGTTCCATTTTATATCATAAAGATGGTGTTAAAACTGATACTTGTTTGATCTCTTCTTACATTACTTTTTTCAAGTATTAATAATAATTTGAACGGGGGGTGGTGAACAAATTGTCCACTTCTTGCTAAAAACGCGACACTTGTCACGTGTATTAGACCAACATAGGCCACCAGTGGCCATACTGGAGGCAGTCCTGCAGTCACTGTGTTTAGAAATGACGACCACATTTTTAAATGACCACCAAATTCAATTTCCTGATATCATAATAACTGTGTCAATTAGACCCATACTTTTGGTTTCAAATTAGGTTTCGCTGGTCAATGTTTTCACATTTTGTTTAACCATCTTCACCATTCAAATCCATCACTTTTTAAGACACTGGTCATAAAAGCGATTACCTGGTACTCCTATACTTAAGAAGATGTTCCCTTTAGAATCCACCCTTATTAAGAACTACGTAATGTACAGTCACACATTTATTGTCAAAAATATAAATTTTCATATACATTTTTTTCTCTGTTATAAAATTTGATCTAAATTATTATATACAACAACCAGGGACTGTGACAGCTCTCAACGCTGTCACCGAGCCTTGTTGGTAAATATTCTCACTGATTACTCACATATTCTACTAAAACTAAATTTATCCGCCGTGTAAACAGTTTTTGTAAACAGGAGATGGCCGATTGAATGACACGGACACAAACTGCCACTTGAAGTGATTGTGTGTCGTGTACCTTCTAAGATATAAGTCAACATTACCTGCGCATTAATGATAACAATCTTGACTGTCACGTTTCAGCGGTCACCGATGTAGATATTAATACTTACGCAAAAAGGAACTAGTTACAATGAACTATTAAGTCTTTCCGAAACTGTATACACTTACTCGGAAGCCTGCCTGGTTTAAGTAGCGCGGGATAAATAAATTTATATCCAGCTGATTGCACTTGGCAAAATTTCATGCGGCTGTTTTTGCTGTCAATGTAATATATTACAGCGACAACAAAACGTGCTATTATCAGTGAAACTTATACCTGTAGTATCAGTTGGTAAGTTTTATTGCGCCTGTGAAATATTAGCCCTTGAGTGTGTTGTTGTGGGTATCAAAGTGTTGTGGTCCTAACACTGATGTCATCGCATTGAGGAAGTGAAATAGGAAGTAAGACATAGATAAACAGGAGTGGTGTTTAAGGCTGGCCGTGGTTACGCCAGAGTGAACTGATGCATTCACCTTTTGTCCAAGTCGACACGGCACTGATATCGACATTGTCACATGACCACTGTTTTGTTCGTTCACTCATCTGGATGCAGCGACTTGATCGGAATTTAAAACGATCATTTCT
>OZ024863.1:50697724-50750224 GCA_964017155.1 Oasisia sp. SBJ-2009 | reverse complement strand
CAGGACCATTGATGGACCATGTATGGACCATTGGTGGACCATGGGTGGACCGTGGGTTGTGTTGTGTTTACATATACCTCAATGCTGATTACATACATTGTTGACACGGCCCCCTACTTGACCCATAAACAGGCCAGTGTTGTGTTGTGTGTTGTGTTGTTGTGTTATGTAAATGTATTGCGTGTTTCCTATAGTCGCTTATCTGATTCTCGTGCATTACCTGCAGGGCTATGCCCGGTCAGGGCTACTGCTTTCCTGGAAGTGGGTGATGATAACATGGGTTTAGGATTGAAAAGTCACCCTTTTGTATGACTTAAGCAGACCCAGCCATGATCCATGTTCTACCCGTTACCAGACCTCCAAGATCTACACCCTACCTGTTACTATACTATGATCCATGTTCTACATGTTCCCAGATCCCCACGATCGATGTTCTTCCCTTTACCAGACCTCCAAGATCTACATACTACATGTCTCCTCCATTCCATGTCGACAGTAACCAGTAAAAACCAACTACAACTAACTACAGTAATGTGTAGATCAGAAAAACGACCCGATCATGAACACGAGTCAGGAACACGAGTGGACCAAACTGGGGCTATTTTTATCTCCTCTGATTGTTTCAAGTCACAGTTGATATTAGGAAGTGAGACGGAATTTCTGAAATGTGATTTATTAGCTCAGAATAGGATATAGGATGAGGAAATAAGACACTGGGTGATTTTTCGTTGGTGTCACAACACTGACAGCCGACGTCATCGACAGTGTCGTGACAATTGTTGGGCTTGTCACCCAACGGGTTCACATTCCGCAGGAGTCACTTGATGTAGGCTGGCAGCTCCACCTACAGGCTGCATCACGAACTGGACACATGGTTTTGGTGACAGAGTGGGATAGTGAATGGTTGTCAGATGACAGTGACTGTCAAGTGACATTGTCACCAGTCAGTGACTGTCAAATGACATTGTCACCAGTCAGTGACTGTCAAGTGACATTGTCACCAATCAGTGACTGTCAACTGTCACAATCACCAGTGGTTGTTGAGTGTCATTGTCATCAGCCAGTGACTGTCGAATGTCACAGTCACAGTCTCCAGTCAGTGACTGTTAAATGTTATAGTCACTGGTCAGTGTCTGTCAAGTGTGGTGAGTGACTGTCAAGTGTAACATAATCACCAGTCAGTGCTTGTCAGGTGACAGTGTCACCAGTCAGTGACTGTCAGGTGACAGTGTCACCAGTCTGAGACAGGTGACTGTCACCAGTCAGTGACTGTCGGGTGACAGTGTCACCAGTCTGAGTCAGGTGACTGTCACCAGTCAGTGACTGTCGGGTGACTGTGTCACCAGTCTGAGACAGGTGACTGTGTCACCAGTCAGTGACTGTCGGGTGACAGTGTCACCAGTCAGTGACACTGTCGGGTGATAGTGTCACCAGTCAGTGACAGTCAGGTGACAGTGTCACCAGTCAGTGACAGTCAGGTGACAGTGTCACCAGTCAGTGACAGCCAGGTGACAGTGTCACCAGTCAGTGACAGTCATGTAACAGTGTCACCAGTCAGTGACAGTCAGGTGACAGTGTCACCAGTCAGTGACAGTCAAGTGACAATGTCACCAGTCAGTGACAGTCCGGTGACAGTGTCACCAGTCAGTGACAGTCAGGTGACAGTGTCACCAGGCAGTGACAGTCAGGTGATAGTGTCACCAGTCAGTGACAGTCAGGTGACTCCACTGTGCAGTGGTGATTCACTAATTGTCTTCTATTGATTCTGATACCAGACTTAATTGCCAAGCCAATTATTGGTATTCTGCTGTGTTTATTGACACACAAGTATTTGTTTATTTATATCCATTTGGCCTGTGCAGCCAAGTCTTTCATGTAGCTCACTTGTTTATTTATGTTTAATATTATTCCTCCAGAAAGGCCTGAAAAAGCCTAATCCAGTTTTTCATGATGACTTGTGTACTGAAGTGAGGAGATGGACTTAGCTGCAGCCGGACCTTGTGACAAGTCAGGAGAGAGACAGTTTACTGTATAATCAATGCACTAAAGGATGGTCAGGAACCACTGGTCACTCACTGGTCAGTCACTTACAGGTCATTCATTAATAAGTGACCCTGCAACCACTGGTCACTTACAGGTCATTCAGTAACAAGTGATCCTGCAACCACTGGTCACTTATAGGTCATTCATTAACAAGTGACCCTGCAACCACTGGTCACTTACAGGCCATTCATTAATAAGTGACCCTGCAACCACTGGTCACTTACAGGTCATTCATTAATAAGTGACCCTGCAACCACTGGTCACTTATAGGTCATTCATTAATAAGTGACCCTGTAACCACTGGTCACTTACAGGTCATCCATTAACAAATGACCCTCTAGATCATATATATATATATATATATATATATATATATATATATATATATAGAAATCTGCAGAATCAAGATCCCGTATCTGACAAATGATTTATGGCGCAGTAAGTGGTTAGGCATTGGATGTCACATTCAGTTTCATTAGTAGCTGTATCTGGTTACATAATACATAAATAAGTTAGGATAAATATTGCGAAACAGAAGTTGCCCAAACAAATATTGGGGAAAGGTTGTTGACAGAAGAAACAGAGAAAGACACACCATCCAGGACCAGTGGGTTTACAGGCGGGGGGGGGAGGGGGCTGGGGGGCAAGGGGGGGCGGAGGAAGTCGTTACCCTTCCAAATGTGACAGTTAGTTAGGCCACCATCCCTAAAAGGATAGTAGCAGCTTTTCAGGGCATGTTTGCACCACTTTTTCTATATTAAGACCCCCACCCCTCAAATGACATTTCCTGGATGTGTCAGCCAGAACCTTATACAGGATACAAAATTTTCCAGTTACACTTGTTTTGGTGAACACTTGGATTCAAATTACATACAAGCTGGTCAAAATGTCTATTATGACCTGAAATCAACAAACACACATGTGACAATATCTATGATTTTGGAAGACCATTTTTTGCTCCTTCATTTCTTTACCCATCCACTGATATTTCTGCCCATCCACAGTGGGTTTTACCCATCCAGGTGATGGGTGGGTGGGTCTCTGCGTCAGCTGACGTCAGCGGGTGATGACAGCTGAGTGCCTGGATCATAGACAGGAACATGAAGTAGAAAGATTTACATCTTTCCAAATTTACCAGTATGGTTTCAAAATATCTGACAGTGTTTGTTTCCATGGGTCTGGCTGAAAAAGTTTAGTATATCTCAGGACTCAGGTGGTTGCCTCCAAACAGCCGAAACTTGGGCTAACGCAGTCCTTCTGTAGAATTGGTGAGTCCACTACTTGGTGACACTTGGGGACACAATGGTGACAAACCACAATTTGAGCAGCACAGGAGGTGCACTATACAATCTTTCATCCCAGTTGGTTGCACGTAAAAGAAGACATTGTGGATGACCTCCAGGGAAGGACAGTCCAGCCAGTACACTGACCACTCCCTGCCCATGGAAGGGCAGCTGGTTCACTGACCATGGTTGGTACCTGGGACTTGTGACCAAAGAGACTTCCAGGCTCTGGGTACAACGACCTTCACACCATTAATGACCTTCATCAGAGAGACGCAATCTCGTGGTTTGTCCAGTTGTTCTTAGATACTATTTATCATCAATTTCAAAACGTTAATCTCTAAAATGTCCAGGAATAGTTGATGGCATCTATCTCACTCAGCCTCTCCGGAGGTTGTGACTGCATCTAGGGCATTTGTTCCACGTTTATTAATAATCGGTGAGTATGAGAGATCCACTAGAGGGCAGCAGGGTCTGCGTGCAGTCGTGGCGTCTGGATTGATTTCTGATCGGTTTATTTCAGCGGAGTAAACGGCAGCTACTTTGATCGTAAATAATTTACATAATAATAAATTTGATTGCGGTTGATTATTATAAATATTGTTGCATCATTAAAAAATAATGTCCATGAAGGTTAAATTGTGAGACACGAGATTATGTTGACCATGTTACAAGTGACGTAGGTTATTTTAGCATACTTTTTGTATAGTTTATACTGGTAGTGTGTAATTGTCTATTACCATAATTGTGTGTATTTTGTTTTTAATTGTTACTTTGCAAGTCACAACTGTCAGTACTTGAAGCCTTGAAGGTCCTATATTAAGTCCTAAACAGATTGATGATAAATGGTCACCATGGTAACTGCCACACAGAATGATGACATCATCACTGTGTTAGCTGTCATCTGACTCATAATGATGACATCATCACCGTGCCACGTTTCCTGGTGTCATATAACTCTCTAATGCTCACAGTCTGATGTTCACAGTCTGATGTTCACAGTCTGATACTCCGTATTCAGTTTTAACTGGGCAGAAAATCAGTTTTAATCAGAAGCAACTCTGAAACCCTTGCCCTATCTAGCCCTAACTAATAATAACTGCAACCATCACGCTAACTAATAAATAATTCCAACCATTGTGCAAACTAATAACTCAAACCATCCCTCAAACCAGCATTAAGCAATATTTAGCCCTGACTATTTTATGCTTTTCTAAACACCTGATTGACCCTACCTTGTAGATAAATAGCTTGCCATTATATTATATAATTGTTTTACGTTTCCGTGATGGATTCACCATATTTGGCCACTACAGTTTTGCGCGAGACGTTTGATCGCCGCGACGAGATCTAAATATAAAAACGTCCGTTCCCAATTGATCGCGGCGCTAATACATGGTGTAACTTTGACGGATCGCGGGTCGTCGTTTGTCAAGGTGTGTTGGCAGCAAGGAGACCACGGTGAGAATGACGCAGGACACAGCGGTTCTCGCTTCCATGTGACAAACACGCCGAGGACCTGCGTCAACGCTGAATGCCAGGAGGCACCAAGCACGCCAAGGATCGGGGCGACTTTGACAGGAAGCGTGTCTCGAAACTGCGGTCTAAGAATAGAGTGTGTGTGACGTGAACGCGGTTAGGGATCTTGTTCACGAGGAGCTTAATCAGAGAACCACCTCAAGTCGTTGTGGTCGCTGTCTTCGTGGCCGCGGGCTCGTGTGGTCGTGGTTGTTGGTCCGCGGTCTTCTGCGACTGACTTTGGTCTCATAAGATGACATCTATTATGTATACACAGATGGGATATTTCAGGCACGTGTTAGCGATAAAAAACAGGACCGAGAAATATTTGCAGACACGGGATGGTTTGTCCACCGATGGAATGTAAAGATTACTCTCTCACTCAACATGCTGTTGTTTGACGCAAGTGCGACAGCGTTCGGTGTTTCTCGTAGTGACCACCAGGGGAGGCAACGAGATGGAGTGGAAGAATCAGAGAGAACACACAAGACTGTAATAATGTTATTTGCGCAAGACAGAATGACTTTTCCTGCCTCCTGAATGCTATGACATCAACAGTTACATACATTGTTTGTGTTTCTTCTTAACAAGTTTCATTGACGTCAAACATTACTGGTGTCATTGTTACTTGACCCAGGTTATCTAACAGGTATTAGTATCCAGGGGGCACCATCCATGGGTATGATTTAGGGGGCATCATCTAGAGGTACCAATTAGGGGGCACCTTTCTGGAGACACCATCTAATGTGTCCCTTCCAGGGGGTAGATGAAGAGGAAGCAAAAGTACCCATTGGTCCACATTTAGTGCACACTTGGCTTCTCCCCTTAAATTGACCACTGTGACGATTCTGTGGGATCATTGGTCCATGTTAAACTTAAAATAGCAGCAAGGATGAGTTCTCATGGTGCCAGACAGTTTAGCACACTTCAGTCAGCACTAGGGCAATTGATTTTGTCACATTAGACAGGGCTGCCTTCCTAGCACTCAAGGTCATCTCTATAATTGTCACACGCTGATATGCTGGGGGAAAACTGCACGATGTCTTCATAGCGCCTGGTCACCCTATTATCACTCACTGTCTGTCAGCCATGGCCTGAGGGACCGGCAACGCAGTTGTAACGAGGCGTACAAGGTCTGACCCAGTGCACCCTGGGATATCGCCAGGTATCGTCCGTTTTAAAGATTTACAGATTACGAACGTAGTCTGCGATGGTGACGCATGGGCATCGTATCAACGTGTGAATGCGTGTCTCCGCTCGTATTGATCCGGGCGGCGTTTCCAAGTAGCTCCGATGGTTCGCGTTCCGAGGGTCTGAAGATGTCATTTGAGAAATAACGAGTGACGTCAGTTCTTGTAGTAATAACATCTCGGATGACGTCACACCTTGATGTCATACATTATGCATCATTCAGAGATTCATATGTCATCGCGGTAACCTAGTTGACGTCACTTGCTGTGTCACAGTCTCACAGATAGGTTTATTTATAGGTAATCTGCCTGTTGAACTAATATTGAAAAGACGGCATCTAAGGTTTCCTTTTGAAGCCTCGAGTGTTTCAAGTCTCTGCGGGGAAATGATTCATTGTTGAACTTTCAGATTTTATTAAGTTATCTGACATATATAAATGAACGTTACCAAAACTGTCGCAAACATGCCCTGCGTAGCTAACGTGTTTGTCGGCGTCATATTTCACGTATTCCATCCAGGAAATGTCATAGTTCAAACGTGGTTACGGTGGTCTAAATGTCACGGTTCTACTTTGGTCTCAATGTCACCGTTCGCTTGTGGTCCCAATGTCATAGCTCTACAGCGGTTACAAGGAATTCTTTGCGACAATCCTACGTTATTTCCAGGGCCACATTTCTGCAACTTAATGGTTATAATTTAACCATGATCATGATGTCACTGTTGTATTGTGGTTGAGTTAACCCGTAGTTATACCATTGTCACAGTAATATTCTGTTATCACGTCTCTAGTGCAATGCTGATGCAACACTCACAAGGTCACAATACTGTCGTTGTCATGGTTTGATAGGTGACATTTCGACCTTGGTTACAATGTCATGTTCTTACATAGCAACAATGTCATGGTTTTACAACAATGTAACAGTTCTACCAAGGTCACAATGTCACAGTTCTTTCATGTTCACAATGACACAATTCTTCGGCAGCAACAATGTCACATTATACCATGGCCACTTGGTCATTAGTAAGTAATTACATGATTTCCACAGCGTCACTGTCATACTGAAAGCTGTGATTATCTCTAACAATACACCGTACTAGCCTGCGAGTATGTTCTGGCTGGTGTCTTGTAACACTGGACAGTGTATCTGTAGTGATAAAGCTGTGGTCAGTGTTTCTGAACTGACCAGTGGTCAATGTAAAAAAGGAATATTGTACGAGGAAGTTGGACTGTTGAGTACTTCCTACATCAACTCCCCCAAATATGACTTATCTTTGTCGGCCAAACAAACACTAGTCTTACGTCAGGTGACACCAATAAGGAGACTTTGACCAGTTCTAGGCCAGCGTTCTTGACCACACTCGCTGCCCGAACTGTGGAGTAGTGGCGGCCACTTTCAGGATTAACCCAGTAGATTAACACACACATGCACAGAGAGGATTAAACCAGAACGCAAGTCACGCATAATCACCACTTGACTTTGTTGGCACGAGAGAGCGTGAGGGTGAGGCGGGCTTCAGAGCAGAAGTCCAGATCAAAGACAACTGTGGTTGGTGCTTCACTGATCTGTGTGAAATAGAAAATGTAGAAAACGCAGAAAACATGATAATAAAGTTAAGGTGATTTTTGGAACTGTGTCTCAGGTCTCAGACGGTTTCCTCCAATCAGTCAAAACTGTTGTAAAATTAGTGAGTCCACTATAGGTTACACATTTACCCCCTGTGTGGGATCTTTTACTTCCCTTGGCATAGACACCAGATAGAAGGGACCACCGGCTTTTAGTGTCTCTTCCGAAAGACACAAGCAAATGTGGGGTGAACGAAATTGCTTAAGTTTTGAAACAGCGGTAGGTGGGATTGAACCACCATCCCCTCGATTCACAGTCCGGTGCTTTACCACACGACCACCACTCCGCTCCACTCCCCATGTGATCGTGGCTGCAGTAGCCAGTGTGGCTGGTCAAGATTGAGTGGTCATCCCATGGTCATGTGTGCGGTGACCAGCACTTCTGACACCCTGTGACTGACAATTGCCACATTAATCAGACTCTGTCACCAGTGACAAGCAGAAGTCAATTCAGACAGAAAGTGATACCTAAACTAGAGGGATGTGATTACGTTGGAGTTGGTTCTAGCCAACAATTACTGGCTGTAGTGTATCATTACATGTTCTGGCACCATGTGATGCAGGCGTCTGGGGGAGGGGCATGTGTGGGGATGCCCTGGTCCTATAGTCTTTATAGAAATACATATTTTGGGGTCTGATACAGGCAAGGCTTTGTGTGATCTATGAGTCTCTGAAGCTAATTTAGAAATCCCCTGATGATACAGTCTTATGGAAAATTTAATACATACAGCAGTGTATTTTGGGGTCATGTTGTGTGGCCTAATATACAACCGCAAGTGGGGATGCCTTGATGCTGCAGTCTTCACAGAAATACTTATTTTGGGGCCCGGAAACACAAGGTTGTGTATTGATCTGGGTGTTTCCAGAGCAATGCAGAAATCCCCTGTTGCTAGTTTTATTGAAAATTATATAAATTTTTTGTATCATATTTTGGGGCCTGATAAACAAGAGCTTGTGGGGTGCCCTGTTGCTGCAGTCCACACAGAAATACATATTTTGGGGCCTGACACACAAGGCTCTGTGTGATCTAGGTGTCTCCAGTGCCATGTAGAAATCTCCATCTGCTACAGTCTTATTGAAACACATGACTTGTGGTTATATTTTATAGGATATTTCTATATTTTGTGGTCATAGTTTATAGGGCCTACTATATACAAGAACCGAGGGTTGTGCTGTGCTGTTGCATGTTCACAATTGGTAGTATTTTGATTAACTGTATCATAATATAATCAATCAGGAAAATGTTTTGCAACAAAATGCTGCTGTATCATTGGTTCACGTGCATTAGACTTTTAGAAAATAATTGTTTTTGTTTCTTGCAGGGTACAGACTTGGCAAATACATTGGGTCAATAAAACTGGTCCAAAGAAGATCATGTGACAATCACTGAGAGCGTATCAGGTAAATGAGATTTGGGTGTTATTAATATTATCTTAGCATTTGTGTAATTCATATCTACTGTAAAATATTGTCATTACTGTGCTTGTATGTGTGCTTGTGTGTTGATATATTTGACCTTGAGATTGGTCATGGCTGGGCAGTGTGACCTTGAGATCTAGTCTGAAGCGAGTTTATCGCATGACCTTCAGACATGTCCATGCGACGACCTTCACACCAGTCTGCCACGGACCGCAGACGTTGAATTAATCTACATGCGAACGCCGAAATTAATATTTTATCACCACAAAATCTACACGGCTGTTTCTAAGTAACTTGGTTGTGTTCTCTTCTCTGTCTGCCAGGACTGAACCTACAGGGCCACATACATAGACGGGTCACGCTGCAGCTTAGCAGGTCTTCTTTATCATAGGATGCATGTGGAACAAGTAACCCAGGCAGCACATAGCTGAGATATGGTGGACCATCTTGTAGGCCACCTGATAGACCATTTAGTTGACTATCTGGTGGTCTGTCAGGTGGACTGTCTGAAGGACCATGTGGTGGTCCGTTTGGTAGTCTGTCTGGTGTACGCTGTGGTGGACCATATGGTGAATTGTGTGGTGACAGTTTAATGTTCTGCCTGGTAGACCATCTGGTGGACCATCTGGTGGACCATCTGATGGACCATCTGGTGGACCATCTGGTGGACCATCTGGTGGACCATCAGTTGGTCCATTTGCTGAACCACATGATGGGCCACTTGCCAGACCATCAGGCATCTGGTGTACTGTCTGGGCGACTAATTGATAAACATCAGGTGGACCATCTAATCATTTGTCTGGGGTCCATCTGATGGACCGTCTGGCAGACCGTCTCACAGCGGTCTCGTCTGCTGTCTACAGATTGAGACAGCCAGGACAGACTGTTAGTGTACACCTCATGAAAGGACATGTAATAATTGTAATGCAACGTAACAGTGTTGAAATATTACGGATGTTTACACTGGGTAAATAAAGAGCACTGGCATCTTTAGAGCACCATCACTTCAGCCACGTCCGTGCATTTCTCCACTCAGTGCATCGTAGGTAGAGACTCAGTGCATGCACTATTGTCGGTAGAGCTTATGACAGCCAGTACACTCAGCTAGGGCGTCTCAAGGACTTAAGAGGCTCGCTTTTTTTAATCGCTGGTTTGTGACATGACGTGATGTGATGGAGGGCCACCTAGAGGGTCCTGGACACTGCCAGAGATAGCATGTGTAGCAGTATGGAGGCATGTGTAATGTGTGTTGTGGCATGTGTAGCTGCGTGTGTTGCTGCGTGTGTAGGTGTGTGTGTAGGTGTGTGTGTGGCGCCATTTGTCCTGCATACAGTGGCCAGTGTAGTGACATATGTAATGTGTGTAGTGATATGTGTAGCAGTATGTGTACTGAGTACAGTGGCATATGTAGTGACATGTGTAGTATGTGTAGTGACATGTGTGGTGACGTATAGCGGCATGTGTCATGTGTGTAGTGACGTAATTCATGTTTCCATCCACCAAAGCTGACTCAAGCTGTGTGTCATGTCGGTCAGTCACTGATATTATTGACTTCACAGATGTGTCTATTGATGTGAAAACGCTCGGCCTAATGAGATGTGATGTGATGGTTTAATCATCGCATTAATCATCACACACTAACTTGCCATCATCTCCTGTCAAAACAGTTGTTTTCTCGTATAACTAAAAGACAAATGTAACTAATTAAGACAGCTGAGAGCAATTGCCATGCAATCAATATTCAAAATCAGCTGCAATGGTTGTAGCCACAAATGATAGAGTTGCTTAGTGGCTCAATGCCTGGCCTCCAGTGGTGACTATTTTGCTATTTTAGGGTC
The DNA here is from genome assembly GCA_964017155.1 of Oasisia sp. SBJ-2009. Lineage (NCBI taxonomy): Eukaryota > Metazoa > Annelida > Polychaeta > Sabellida > Siboglinidae > Oasisia > Oasisia sp. SBJ-2009. Next base: position 50,739,308 of record OZ024863.1, on the reverse strand, counting down.
TGAAAATATTAGCAGTTCTATCAATATCATATGTCGCCATTATCGATCAGAGAAGTCATCACCACTTGTCCAAGTCTTACATATCTTCTTTCCACCTCCTCACCTTCAAGTTGTTCTTCACAAAAACAAAATTAGCTACAGTTTCATAGATTATTAGTTCATAATTTCTAGTGCATTACACAGTACTGTAACGCATAAAAAATTGATCGTGATAGCATTGAAACTTATTACAATCTGCACTTCCAGCGAGATACTGTTTGTATTTGCTGATAACTAGAAAAACTGAACTTTACATAAAACAATGTGTGTACGTATATAAAAATTATCTTTAAAAAAGGTCGTACAGCGTTCTTTCAGTCATAGACTGAGTTACACCGAGATAACCAGTTTGTGCTCTCCTAGACACGCAAGCAGCTGTCAAGGACAAGTTTGTACATTGAAATTGCAAATACATATTTTTTAAGCATTTCATTTTAACAGTGATCTGTAAGTCAGAAGTACGCCACTCCCTGTCAGGTCGTGTCATGTCAGGAAGTGTACCCAGACTGTACTATACCTGACAGTTCAAGCTAGACTGAGAAGAATTTTGTAAAAAGGGTTTACCTGGTAGTTGACCTCTGTGAACCAGTCTGGGCAGTGTAGACTGTAGATGGATGAGTGTCAGGAGATATTGATGTCTGTCAGGAGATATTTATGTCTGTCAGGAGATATTGATGTCCGGCGTATTATGACCGGTGTGAAGAGGTTTTCATGAGCTAATCTGAAGGTGAATTGCTCTGTCAGGTTGTGAGCGAGGCGGCCGTTACAGACACGGAGGTCAAGGTCACTCTCTGATGAGCCAAGTGGAATAATTCCATACAAGTTCATGTGGCATTATATAAATTTACCTGTACAGTCTGTATACCTCTCCATACATTGTACTGTAAACATGTTCACAGTTGTTCTTATTTTGTTCCCACTTAATGGATGCATGAATTTTATTCAACAATACTAGTCAAAATATTGAGCAAGGTTAAAAATACTGACCTTGATCAAAGGTGATAAGTTTGACAAAAGGATTAGGAAAAATAGACATGCGTAAAAAGTGTAGATAATGGCCAAATGTATGGTTAAAAAATACTGACCATGTCCAAACAATACTCACCAAAGTCAGGTATAAAGATCAAGATGAAAATTAGAGACTAAAGTAGAGACTATTGACCAGCCAAACACAGACTAAGATGAACCCTAGAGACCAGTGTCTGACTGTGGAACATGGCTAAACATGTTGGGCCACCTGTGAGAATAATTGCCTAACTGCATAATAATTATGGGTTGATGAGGATGGTAGTGTACAATAATATTTATATTATTGCTCGTTTTAGATTTCTAAAATTAGTTCTTAGAACAATGCGCCCAGTCTTCGGTATGTGTGTGGTAACTCCTGTCTACATTCTTACGTCAGTGTTTAGTTGTTTCTCGCTGTACTCCCGGGTATTTTAGTCACCAATTCTGGTAAAAGCCATTTAAAAATCAGATGGTATTTGAGCTGGAAAAAATCGGCAGTGATGTGTCATTTATTTCACGTCAACTCAACCAGAAAACGTTCCCGGTGCACAAACATATTCCGTGGTTCACTCAGTGGATGTTTTAGGGTCAACAACCCATAGTGTACATTCCCCTGTAGACCCATAATGACATTAATCCTGACTGACAATGTATGTGTGTTGATAATGTCTAGCTGAGTGCCTTGAGAGACAGAACTAATACTGGATCGCGGAGTGTCAGTGCAGGGGTCAGGGGTCAGGGGTCGGCAAATACCAGGGAGCAACTGCATTAATACGGCATTAGCGCCACTAAACACATATCTTCGTGGATTTACGCTCACTTAGCACAATGTCTGTGTGTGAAACGATGGCAAATATGACAGCAATGATGTGTGTCAAGGATATTGTGGATAACAGACGGGGGGTTGACAGTTGTCATATAGTGAGACTGTTTGTGACATACTTGGGGTAGTGACGAAGGGAGGAAGACAATCAGGGGTTGTTACTGGGGATAGAGAAAACTGTCGGGGGTTGATGGAGGTAATTACGAGGGATTGATGTAGGAAACTTTGGGGATTGGTGGAGGGAACTATTAGGGTTGATAGAGGTAATTATCAAGGGTTGATGGAGTGAACTATTCAGGATTGATGGAGGGAATCAATCGGTGGTTGATGAAGGGAACTATTGGAGATGATGGAAGGAAGCGTTGGGGGTTGGAAGGAACTCTTGGGGGCTAAATGGTTAATGGATGGAACTATCGATGTTGACAGAGGGATGACTGGAAGTTGACAGAGGGAACTATTGGGGTTTGATGAAACAAACTATTGTGGGTACAGTTTTAGTAAACATCTACCTGCATCACCTAAAAAAAGTGTAACGTGACCCTTAAATTATTGCAAAATATGATTATAGAGTTGTAGTTGCAACGGCAATGATACTGTGTTATGACTGTGGAGGCCAGTGTAGGATTGTGACTCTGGTGTTGCTAAATGTAGCTGTTGATGGCCTGGGTGGGTATAGTATTAAACACAAGGCTCCATGTGATGACGGAAGATAGTCTATGTTTAGAAACACACGGAATTGTTGCTATTTATTGTGGCTGATCTGTGAGTCATGCTCCCGTGTCAGTTTCATCTAGGGATCCTCTCAAAGGCGGGTCTTGCAATTAAAGGCATTCATTTGTGATCAGTGATGACTGGCTGGTGTAGGGGAGTCTCTTGAGGGCTCATTAGTATCATCATCCCCAGCAGTGGCACCGATGGCATCACCACAGCTGTCAGCTGGGTCTGATATCATGGCTGGACAGTCACTAGTGGTCATTATGAGGCTGCAGTGATGTCACTGGTCAGCACTGATGACATCATTATGTGTGTGATTGACCCCTGTAATCTGTCTAGTGTTGGTCAATGCTTACTGTCCAGTGTAGTGAAGTGACCCTGATACACAGGGTCCTGTTGTAAGTGACTCCTCAGAGACAGGTTGCCAACCTGGAGATGTGACTCCCAGTGTCACTGACAGTTGCTCTGCCTGTAGAATTAATATGACCTTCCCATGTGTTAAATACAGTTGCATCAACTGTAAACGTAACTAACTGTTACAGACCGTTGCACTGTCTGTAAATATGAATCTAAGTGTCCGAGATATTTGCACTAATTGTCAGAGGCAGTTGCTCTATCAGTGTATATAACACCAAGTGTTATACACACTGATAGAGACAGTTGCTAAGTGTTAAGAGACAGTAGCACCATATGTGAGTATGACTCTAAGTGTTAGAGACAGTTACACCATATGTGAGTATGACTAAGTGTTAGAGACAGTTACACCATATGTGAGTATGACTCTAAGTGTTAGAGACAGTTACACCATATGTGAGTATGACTAAGTGTTAGAGACAGTTACACCATATGTGAGTATGACTCTAAGTGTTAGAGACAGTTGCACCGTCTGTGAGTATGACTCTAAGTGATAGAGACAGTTGCACCATCTGTGAGTATGACTCTAAGTGTTAGAGACAGTTGCACCATATGTGAGTATGACTAAGTGTTAGAGACATTTGCACCATGTGTGAGTATGACTCTAAGTGTTAGAGACATTTGCACCATGTGTGAGTATGACTCTAAGTGTTAGAGACAGTTGCACCGTCTGTGAGTATGACTCTAAGTGTTAGAGACAGTTACACCATATGTGAGTATGACTCTAAGTGTTAGAGACAGTTACACCATATGTGAGTATGACTCTAAGTGATAGAGACAGTTGCACCATCTGTGAGTATGACTCTAAGTGTTAGAGACAGTTGCACCATATGTGAGTATGACTAAGTGTTAGAGACATTTGCACCATGTGTGAGTATGACTCTAAGTGTTAGAGACATTTGCACCATGTGTGAGTATGACTCTAAGTGTTAGAGACAGTTGCACCGTCTGTGAGTATGACTCTAAGTGTTAGAGACAGTTGCACCATATGTGAGTATGACTAAGTGTTAGAGACATTTGCACCATGTGTGAGTATGACTCTAAGTGTTAGAGACATTTGCACCATGTGTGAGTATGACTCTAAGTGTTAGAGACAGTCGCGCCTTCTGTGAGTATGCCTCCCCCTGGGTCGGCCTTGTGGAACTAATCCCTCGGTGTATCTTGTAATCAGATTTGGTGTGGCTCTGAATAAGCACAGGCAGGTTTGATGCTGTGAATTCTCAGAAAGTATGTCTGTACCAAGGTACCTATTTCCCGGGTTGGGTTGGGTTACTTCTGTGAAGTCCAGTCAGACTAGGACAGTGGTCACTGAGCTGACTTGTCTGGGGTCATGGCCCATCAAACAGTCTCTTATAACCTCTTCAGTTCGATACTGCTGCTCATTGGTTGATATCTAGTCCAACATGTGGCAAGGGTTTCTATGCCAAGTTATTATGAAGATTTCTATGTCTATCCTGTTGTCATGGTTCCTATGCCTGTCCTGTTGTCATGGTTTCTATGCCTGTTCCGTTGTCTTGGTTCCTATGCCTGTCCTGTTGTCTTGGTTCCTATGCCTGTTCTGTTGTCATGGTTACTATGCCTGTCCTGTTGTCATGGTTTCTTTGCCTGTCCTGTTGTCATGGTTCATTTGCCTGTCCTGTTGTCATGGTTCCTATGCCTGTCCTGTTGTCATGGTTCCTTTGCCTGTCCTGTTGTCATGGTTCCTATGTCTGTCCTGTTGTCATGGTTCCTTTGCCTGTCCTGTTGTCATGGTTCCTTTGCCTGTCCTGTTGTCATGGTTCCTTTGCCTGTCCTGTTGTCATGGTTTCTTTGCCTGTCCTGTTGTCATGGTTCCTTTGCCTGTCCTGTTGTCATGGTTCCTTTGCCTGTCCTGTTGTCATGGTTCCTTTGCCTGTCCTGTTGTCATGGTTCCTATGTATGTCCTGTTGTCAAGGTTCCTGTGCCTGCCAGTGCTCATTTGAGGGTTTCTATGTCTACCCCATAGATCTAACTCTGTGGTCTACCCTCTTATGGGGGTGTGTCAATGCTGTCCTGTTATAAGCATTCCCAGTAAACAAGTCCTGTGGTTTTGTTTCCTTGTTTACAACTTCCTGTATCCGAAATCTTCCCTTGTCACACCTCCCCATGTCCAACCTCTCCCTCTTCCCTGATACGGGCTTACACAGACTGCCCATTAGGGAGCGGGAGATATCCCGTGGCACCAGGGATTGACCCAAGTGTTGGTCTGTGGTCTAACGTCTGGTGTTCCTGTCAGGCCTGTAGACAAGTCACAGTAACACCACTGGTTAAGTCCGCCTGGCGAAGTAACAACTCCAGGCAACCGTCAGTCGCGGTTGACCGGGTTTCTCATCGCCAATATAATTATCGGCTGATGTCACCCATTCTTTTCCCGAAAACGGCCGCGTCATTCCGTTGGCCCGGTTCCCGCGCGAGTGCAACACCTCCTTTCTATTTCGGCCAGTTGCCGTGGCGACGACGCCAAACAAACACGAAACTTTTTGGGCGGCCGTTGCCTGGTCATTCAGCCCGACGCTGCTGACCTCGTCCGTCCTAAATGCATTTGAGTGCGTCCATTCAGCGGCTACGTGAGATATACGCCGTCAAACGGAGTCGTCGATATCTCAGCGGCGCGTAATTGGCCGCGGGGTCGAATCGGCACAGTATGCTTTCTCTCATTTAATTCTGCCGAGTCGCACCGCTGGGCTGATCGAATTCACCGTCACTTTAAATAGTCATTTCAGAGGGAAATCGTTTGGCCATCGTCTCGAGATAGGAGTGACCGATCGACCGGCCAGTCGGCAGTGCACGGGCATAGGTCAATATTGATCTGGAAGTCGACCCGAAAGCGGGTCCAGGGAGTTGACCTGTCTGTGGCGTCTTGGGTCACGCGCTGGGGATAGACCGCTATTGCCTCCTTATTGGTGACTGTAGGGACAGATCACAATTTGTTCATAATTTGCAGTGTTAACTTTTTTGTGTAGTATTTTGAATCTGGGTCAGGGGGTCTCCCTTGTGGCCCAGGGTCAGGGGGTCTCCCTTGTGGCCCAGGGTCAGGGGGTCTCCCTTGTGGCCCAGGGTCAGGGGTTTACATCATGGCACAGGGTCAGGGGGTGTTCAGGTTGAGGATCATAGGGGTATCCACTATGGCCCAGTGTTGGGGGTCTTCACTGTGGCCCAGAGTCAGGGGGTCTCCACCATTGCATGGTGCCAGGGGGTTCTCCCTGTGCCCCCTTCCCACGCCCCCCCAGTTGAGGGTCTCCACTGGGTCATGAGGATCTTCCCTGTGGCCCTGTGAGGCCCAGAGTCAGGGGGTTCCATGATGGTCAGTAGACCCAGGTGAGTGACCTGTCCACTGGTCTAGTTGTCATTCAAGTGACACGTCATTTCCAACTTGACCACTCCAGTGTGAGGTCAAATGGTGGACCGGTCAAATCACCTGAGGACTGAAGAATCTTATCTCACTGTCATATCTTGACACACTGTCTGTGTCAAGACATGACAGTCTCTGTGTCTCTCCTGTCAGTCTCTGTGTCTCTCCTGTCAGTCTCTGTGTCTCTCCTGTCAGTCTCAGTTGGTTGTGTCTGATGATTGCTGAGCTCACTCAAACCCTTCTTGTGGGGTGAATTGGTGGGGTGATTGGGTGGGGTGGGGGGTTGCTGTGTGGTGGTGATTGGGGTGCTACCAGAAGCTGTACACTGTAGAATAGGGGGTCATGTGTGAACTTGGTCCATAGGCCTCAGGCAGAAGTTAATTTTATTCCTGTTACATCATCAGATTGACCGGCTGATATCAGCCACTGTAAACAACCCAGTGTGGTCACTGGCAGTCCAGGGTATATGTACCCAGTAGGACAGGACTATCCTATTTCACTTGTCACCTGGTGTGTTTGGGGGTTGACAGCCTTGCAGTTGACAATAAATGTGACACCATCGTTTAGGCAGCGATAATAAACACTAGAAAGTTGACATTTGGTGTCAAGTTAATTACCTGTTGTCTCAGTCAATGCCCTGGTCAGTGTCAGAAATCATTAGCTGAGTGGCCGGTCACTACTCCTGGTCATCATCCACAGCGGATGGATGGAGGCTGGTGGTCAAGCGGTGGCCAAAGGACATAACTGAGATCAGGTGTGATGACCTTGTAAACTGACCATTAGGCCATATATAGATGACCAGTGGTGGTCATTATATTATCCACATATAATATTCATACGCCGCTGGACGTCAGAGCAGGACATGAACCCACTGGTCAGTGTAGTCCATAACCGGTCAAAGCTGTCACGCACAGTCCCGTTAATATTCTTAAGACCGACCAATTATATAATGGATTGTTTTTTTCCTCTTTTGGGGTTCACTGTGTGCCTAGAGGTGGTCGTAATAGAGAATGGTTAAGTGTCCACAACCCCTAATTTTTTAATGTTTCTAAGTGAAATATTTCTAATAACAAATAATTTTCTGTTGTAGTAAAGTGACAGTCATATGAATGTTATATGCTATAATTTGTTTTACTGCATTTTTAGGTATTTTTTAAAAGTTCAGTTGGTCTTTATTTGGGGTTTGTTCTTTAGATTAAGTATCCTGATTGTTGCTTGACGAAGCACTGTCTCGAGGAGATGGTTTCAAGTGATGGTTTCACCAACCTGAGATTATTCTAGGTGATGGTTTCTTCTGCCTGGAAGATATGGTTCAAGTTGATTCCATTTCATGGAAGAGATGGCACAGGTGATGTTCCAATTAACCCAGTAAGGTGATTCCAGGAAGGAGGGCAAGGTGCTGTACATTTAGTTGTAGACATCTTGTGAGATCATTGAAAGACTCCAGTGACATAAACATGTCATCTGTGACTCTGAACTACATGTGTCCTTGGTCCAGTAATTATGAACACTGCCATAAAGTGACAGCTCGGGTCAGTGCCTTGACAGAGAGGACATGACAGAGAGTGACTGGACCCCATCTGAGCTACTGGTTAATGAGTCTCTATCATGAGGTCATTGCTGGTTCCTCACCACAGGCTGGTGACAGCCATAAAGTACAACCTTCAACTTACAGCGCTGTCCTAGTGTGTCAGTTTACCACAGAAAAGTCTAATTTTAATTAAAACTGTGGTTGTAGTCAGGATGGTCCTGTGGTACTTGGGAGGTTGACAGGTGGGGCTTTTCAGACAGATTGTTTTTTATTTGTTTTTTTATCATATTTATTTGTCTTATAATATTGTCATATTGTTTTTAACATATTTATTCCAATATTTGATCATTTCCCCCCTGCTGGTATGGCTGTCCACTATACTATGTTATTGCTATACCTTGTATTAGTATTACCTACTACTAACAGTCACTGTTTACTTAACTTGATTTCATTGCGTACACACATTACTAAATGATTCAAATATTATGTTTGTATGCACCTTCCTCAGTGCAAAGTGTCTATGGATTGACAATAGTTATTATTATTATTATTATTATTATTATTATTATTATTATTATTATTATTATTATTATTATTATTATTATTATTATTATTATTATTATTATTATTATTATTGTATGTCATCAGTCATATAGCATGGGATTTTTGTGTGTGGGGGTTTCTAGTAGATGATGACCCTCGTCCTCTCTGGGGTATACCCCTAGTATTAGAATTGGTCGCCCTTACTTGCTTTTAATGTGATTGCTGAAAACCCCTCCCACATTTCATACCTGGAAGGCAGCTCTCCTTTCTCTGTTGCTGTCTCCAGCGCTCCCTCATCTAACTCTCCATTACCTCAGGTGGATGAGTCAGTGTGGACAGAAGGGGTCAAGGAAGGTAAATAAACTTGACCCCGTTCCCTGTCCAGTCACATCCAGGGGCTGCTGAAGTGGGTCAACCCCTCACTCTGACCTGGACTCTCCATCTCCAGTCGGTCAAGGCTGGAGGGTCAAGTAAATATCAACTTTAGACAGAGAACTAGTTGTATCCCCCACCTCCCTAAATATTTTGTGCCATTCTATTGCATCACAAAACAGATCCTGTTGTTGTATACATAGTAATTACATACACTCTATACTTTTGCATCTGAATATAAACTTTTTCCAGCAAAAAGTAAAATATTTACCATTCTACTGGACACAGTTATGCAACTATATTACGAGGACTTATATAAGTTATTTTCACGGTGTTAACGGTAAATACGGCACTTGGCGGTTTTGCTTTCTGATTCCGCAGACAACCACAGAAAAACAAGTGGCAATGGGTTACCTCGATGTTTTCCCGTAACTGATTGGAAATACATAATTGATCAGTGTTATCCTGTGGAGTGGGGAGGCAAGGGGCCGGACGGAGATGCGGTTTACATGGAAAAACGTGAACACATCGGCATTTTTAGAAACGCAATTGAGGGTTTAGTGCCTGGGATCATTACAGTCTGTGCGTTTGAAGGTCGGAGGACCACCACAGACTGGCACAGTTCCAGAGAGTAACAGCATCTATACCTGGCTGTGGGTCACGGTGAGGTCACACGCCCCAGATCTAAGATGTCTCAGTGCGGCTTATTCTTGTGTTGTCATTTTTGTAAGGCAACCACTGGCTGCATTGTCATATCTGTTAGTGGTGACGTCAAAAGATGTATTGTCTCGTCAGCTAGGACTCACCATCAGGGCTGTAGTACTGATGTCAGCAAGGACCCACTATCTGGACCATGTTGCTGACATCAACAAGGACTCACTGTACGGACCATGTTGCTGACATCAACAAGGACCCACTGTACGGACCATGTTGCTGACATCAACAAGGACCCACTATACGGACCATGTTGCTGACATCAACAAGGACCCACTGTACGGACCATGTTGCTGACATCAACAAGGACCCACTGTACTGACCATGTTGCTGACATCAACAAGGACCCACTGTACGGACCATGTTGCTGACATCAACACGGACCCACTGTACGGACCATGTTGCTGACATCAACAAGGACCCACTATACGGACCATGTTGCTGACATCAACAAGGACCCACTGTATGGACCATGTTGCTGACATCAACAAGGACCCACTGTACGGACCATGTTGCTGACATCAACACGGACCCACTGTACGGACCATGTTGCTGTTATCAACAAGGACCCACTGTACGGACCGTGTTGCTGACTTCAATAAGGACCCACTGTCCGGACCATGTTGCTGATATCAGAAAGGACCCACTATCTGGACCATGTTGCTAACATCAGCAATGACCCACTGTCTGGACCATGTTGCTGACATCAGCAAGGACCCACTATCCGGACCATATATGTTGCTGACATCAGCAAGGACCCATTCATTGTCAAGTCTCTTAGTACTGGTATGAACAAGGACCCATTGACATGTCTGTTGGTGCTGATGTCAACAAGGACCAACTGTCATATCTATTAATGCTGACATCACAAGAACCCATTGTCATGTCTGTTAGCCCAAGGTCGACAAAGACCCATGGACATTTCTCTTAATTCCGACACTAAGAAGGACCTGTTGACAGGTCTGTTTATGCTGACATTAAAAGGACCCGATGCCTTGTACATGCTTATGCTAACGTCAGCAATAATGCACTGTCACATGATATATGTTAACACTGACACCAGCAAAGACCTACTGTCGTGTCTTTTGAAGCTGACGTCAGCACTGTAAGTAAATACATCCAGGAGGGTGGATCCAATGCTGGACCTCCCGTGGGGAATACTTGTATAGAGTTTGCATAGCTACAGTAATTTCGGGTCGTGAAGGGATATTTTGGTTCACTTTGCGTCTGGGTCAAATTATTCAGTCTATTTCACCTGAAAGGCACAATAGGTGGATACCTATTTGGACTGGGGATTACTCAGTGTGTCGTCGGTAAAGAATGCTTGTGTCTCCATAGATAACTGTCTGTCTGGAGCTGTCAGCCGTCATGTGGTTAGTACAGAACACACAAACTTACAAAGGTACATATGTGTATTCATTCACACACACATGCACGCATGCATGGAAGCATGCACACACACACACACACACACACACACACACACACACACACACACACACACACACACACACACACACACATACATACACACGCATACACACACACACATACACATACATACACGCGCATACACATGCACACACACACGCATGCACGCATGCATGGAAGCATGCACACACCACACAGACGGTGCGAGGACAAAATCCCAACGGACAAAATCCCACTTACACAGACACAGACACAGACACAGACACAGACACAGACACAGACACACAGACACAGAGTACCTGGGTGTAGACAGTGGTGGATACATGTTGCAGTGTGGCTGGATGATGTCTGGGGAAGTTGAAATGACATTTGGTTGAACAGATCTGCCGGGAACTAAAGTGTACAGTGCTTTGATTATACCTGAGTACTGGATATAAAATAAATGATCTTTAACAATTCATATTGTAATATATGATTAACATGGATAAGAACATCAGTTAGTAAGAATAGTATATGGTAGTATCATCTAACGAGAGATAGTATCAGCGAGACTAGAACACATGAGGTGCTCTGCCATCCATGGCTCATTTCTTGCAATGCAGCGAAGTGATCATTTCACCTCACTGGCCGCGATGCCAGCGATCATCGCAACGAAGTAAAAAACATCCCCGTGTAAAAACTGTTCATCAGTCGCCGCGGGACCAATGTGTGGCCGTGCGAGGAATGCTGGCGTAGTTTTATCACTGCTCTGTCAAAATCGTACATGATTGAGCGGCGTCATTAACGCAGAATTGACACGAGTGATTTGCTGACTCGTGTCGTGGCGTCTTGAGAGCCTTTGAAGACGTAGTGAGGGACACGACATGTTGACGCGTCGTCATGACACTGACAGTGTGGAGTATTGATGCCGTGGTGACGCAATGTTTGTTCCCCAGGCCGTGTGTCAGGGTCGGGTTTGTTGTGACGGGAGTCTGGTGGGTCAAGGACGGATGGACTGCACCGACTGGACACGTGGTGGTCAGTGAGTGTCCGAATGAGGGGGGATGAGTGTATGAGGGGGGGCTGGTGTGTCCAAATGGGCTCGGATACGTTTGGGTTTTTTGGCAACTTGTTACAAGTATCAATCAAGTAGACATTTCAACATGACAACCTTGTATATATATATATATATATATATATATATATATATATATATATATATATATATATATATACATGTATATAATATATATATATGGGTATATATATATATATAATATATATATAGGAATATATATATATAGGTATATATATAGGTATATATGTATATATATATATGTATATATATATATATCTAAGTCGGAAGACTGAAGTAGACCTGGACAGTAGAGTACGAGATAACCGATGGACATCACGTATCACCACTGGGAAACCTTACGGAAAACAATCTAGAGGAAGACCAGTGAGACGATGGAGAGATGAACTGGACGAGTACTGGAAGGGCACTGTCTGGCTGAGGACAGTGAAAGATGGATAGATCTAGTAACAGCTGAGGCCTTCACTCAACCACTGGACACTACGGCTGCACATTGATGATGACGATATCACCAAATCTATTCTATTTGTAATCATGCCTTCATTACCAAGTGCACTTACAATCCCTCCATGCACGCATGTAGACGTGCAGACTTGTGTGCGACTTTCCCGCGTGATTAATCCTTTAAGATTTTATTTATGTTCTGTACATTCACACGTTTGCACATACAGTTTAATACACTGATGGTGCATAATGCATGAAAGTCCACCTTATTGATGACCGCAGCCGTTTATATAATTTATGTGTGTAATTAATGACCAAGATATAAATATAGTTGGCATGATTTTTGGAGAGTTCATCGGGATTGTCTCAAGAGGTTGCCTACCTAGACGGTCATCATCGGTCATCTTGCATGCAACCTATTCCTCTCTGGTCCACTGGCCTGGTCCAAAGCCCAATGACCAGTCATTTTTCTGGGTCAATCACCTCTCAATCAACTTCTTGGGTCAGAAACCTCCAGTGAGGTAGATAATTATGCTAACGAGGACAGTTGTCATTAACCATTGGACTTTGGCCTCCAGATCGTCCACTGCACATGTCCAGTTGGTGACCGTCCAGTTAACTAGATTTCTGTATAAACGAATCATACACATAATGCACAATATTAGTGTTTAGAATGTCAATCCCTTGTTAAGTTGTCTGGAGTCAAAAGTTCAGCATTTTCTGGATCCAGCTGAATGAAGGCGGACTTGTTTATGTACTCTGTGTACATTAATACTAATAAAACAGCACTTGCGTGAGCTATTAATACGTCAATACTGAGGCACATTGCAGCTGTGAAGTATTTCCGGTACAGCCAATTATTAAATTACCGCATAAATGTAATAGTGAACTTGTTTGTTCTGAATGACTTTGTGGGGTCTGTGCTGACACTTGTGTTTGTGTGTCAGATCAAACCTTGTGTTCTGACTGTTGTGTTTAAGTGCATTATGACCAATTTTCTGTCCTGAAAGTAGTGTTTGTGTGTATCTGTCTATCATATAAACCGTCTGTCCTGATAGTAGTGTTTGTGTGTATCAGGACAAACCTTCCGTCCTGACAGCAGACATGGGGTCAAATACATTGAAATGTATTTAAATACAAATACAAATACTTTTGGGGGATTCAAATACAAATACAAATACTTTTAAATGCAAATGTATTTAAATACAAATACAAATACTTTTGAAAAGTATTTCAACTACTTTTTCAAATACTTTTCATTTTCAGGATATATTACTATATAGGTAAAAGAAACAAAACGATGAAGCCTGAGTTTCAGCATGATGCTTTCTCTAGAAAATAATTGTTTCAATAAAATATATATAAACCTGAGTAATTAACAGTTCTGCATAAAATTAGATTTGCACATGTACTATCAATAAGTAATCATTTATCTACAAAACAGTTATTGGTTAACTTCACAATTAATTTATTATATATAAATTGTAATGTTTGTTATTCAATATTTAAATACTGTAAAATAATATTCCACCTTTATACTTCTAAAATTGTCAGTTATATCACCCAGGATGGTGGAAGTTAGTACTTATATGGGATAGTGCAAAGTCCTGCTGCAAACTAATTGAATGCAATGTTCCTTTTAATCATTCCTCCACACCCTTTTCACACAATCATGGCAATGTGGACAGAACCCACAGCCAAGGAAAGCTTTCCATTCATTCACTGATGATCACTTAACAAGATCTGACTTGAATTGGGTTCTCCATTTATCATCTGTATCAATTAGGCTTCCCTGCACACTGGGCTCAGTGATGTTTGAACAAAGTCCACTGTGGCTTATTTAATTGGGGATACCTGGCTTGAACAAAGGGCTTGATAAACCAGTGCCAGGCTTCTTCCTCAATCACACAAAGGGAATTGGCTAGCTAGCTGGTGCCCAGGGTTTACTGGTGCCCATATTTGCTATGCTGTGTAATTAAGTTCTTAGTCCCTGATTGTAGTATACACATTTGAAAAAGTATTTGAAAAAGTATTTGAAAAAGTATTTGAAAAAGTATTTGAAAAAGTATTTGAAAAAGTATTTGAAAAGTATTTGAAATATCAAATACTTTAGGAAAGTATTTAAATACAAATACAAATACTTTCAATTCCTAAATGTCAAATACAAATACTATAAAAAAAGTATTTAAATACTTTCAAATACAAATACAAATGTATTTGACCCCATGTCTGTCCTGACAGTAATGTTTATGTGTATTAGGACAAATCATCTGTCCTGAGACTTGTGTGCGTGCGTGCGTGCGTGCGTGCGTGCGTGCGTGCGTGCGTGCGTGCGTGCGTGCGTGCGTGCGTGCGTGCGTGCGTGCGTGCGTGTTATGTATGTGTCCTAAATGTGCGTTGTGTCAAATCTGTTTCATCTTCATTTCCAGAGGAATGAAAAATCTTGAGACAAATGTTCCGTTCTGCTGCTTACACACTCTGATGGAGTAGCAAGGGACCAGCCATTCTCTGACAGAGGAGCAAGGGAGCAGCCATTAAGGTCAGTCCTAGTTTTGAGACATAATCATTCTCAGTGAAAACATTCTGTCATATCATAGGGAGTGGCAAAATATGCCAAGTTGTTTTCGTAATAATTATTTACCAGCACTTCCTAACTTTATTCAGGACAATCTGCTCCGTCATAACATAAATAAAAAGTACAGTGTCCACTTATACGGCGCGGTATGTTTGTGCCGTCATGCATGCCGTAATTATTTCAACGTGTGCGTAACTGCCGCGTATTTTTAACTGCTATGGCTAAAAATAGCCTGGGTTAGGGCATGCGTAAGTGTGTACGTGTAAGTGCGTAGTGCACCTGTCTCTGTTTGCCATTTGACTGGGGGGGTTGGGTGTAAGTGGAAATTGTACAAAACGAGTTCCCTCTGGCTGACGGAATTTTAGATTATTGTGTCGCAACTCGCACCGACCGAGATAAGTAAGCATTGGGCACGAACGCTTACACCTCCGTCGGGGCATTGGGTGCTTGAGCCCGGAGACAAGGTTCGTGAGGAGCGTGCCAACTGCGCTGTGGCACTGTAGCCTCGAGGCTGGTGTAGTGTATGTGATGGACGGTGATAAGTTGATACCTCAGCTTAGTTCAGATTTATAACCAGACTTGCCACATCAAACAGATCTCCGCGGATAATACAGATCTTACGGATTTGTGAACAAAAATAGATGAATTATTAAACGGGTTTGCTCAAAATGGATAATTACTTCTAATGGTTAACTAGATATTATATTATCATTATGTAGACAAGTTAATGACAAACAGGAGTCAAATATAAAATATTCTTGATGTTACACAAACTCAACACAAACTAGCGGGTTAGGCTGGAGATGGAGGCAGGTGTAGCTGAAGCCTCGACAGATGGTAGGTGCTATTATTTCCACCAATTCATGGCTGATTTAGTTGTTGATATATTTGATAGCGTGTCTGTCGGTCCTAGTGGGACAGCCATTACTCACTCACTCACTCACTCACCCATTCACTCAATCACTCACTCACTCACCAGTGCAAAATATTATACAGATTTTAAAAGTTTTTTAAATACGGAATTTTAATTTCTCAGCAAATTATAGAGGCCAGTATGATACCTACACTATCATAGGGTTGGTGGGCATCATGCTTACCTGACTGTATTTCCAAGTATCTGAGTTGCAAAAAGATCAAAGATTCAAAGATTCAAAAAACTTTATTATCTGTTTAAAAACATATTAAAAACGGAAAATTTTCTTTAGTCACACATAAAATGACAGTAATAAAAACATTGGTGAATCATATCTACAATTGTCAATACAATATAAAATGATAGTAAATATAGTCATCACTAAAATATCATAATAAATTACGACTAAAAATAGCTACTAAGATAAATAAATAAATAAATAAGCATGTATAATTTCTTAAAATGGGTCTCTGATTGGAGACAATAACATTAGCAATAACATAATATTAAATTTGATAAATAAATAAGATTAAATAAAGAGTTACCATAAGAATATATCAGACACATAAAATGTAAAAATTAATTAATGACTCGTTGAAAACAGCATTATCATTTAGCATTTTAAATTAAAATAGCAGAGGGTACAAACGATTTTTTGAAGAGATTTTTTTTGGCTAATGGCACTTTTAGGCGTCTCCCTGATGGCAGTTTAGATACATTCAACCAATTAATTTGTTGTCATCCGAGAATAAACTCATCATTACACGTATGTCACGTTCTTTACGTTGACACTGGACAGGTCAGTGACCTTGCCGCAGGGTCGGTTCAGCCCACTGCCACTAGGAGGTCGTCTTCCAGGAAGCGTTTCGTTATGGTGGTTGTGGTCATGTGACCTGTGCCGGTTCTGGTGACAGAGATTACTGGAATGATATGGGACACTTCGCGTACACAGTTCTCGGGAATCTCCTGTAATTGGCTGTTTTCGTGGAGTCACTAAGGCACCGTTCATATATCACCCTCTGACCTCACTATCATCTCGTGACCCAGTTGTATCACATGACGTGGGTACAAGTAGTAGGGATTGATTATTTTATGATGACTACTTTTTCCGTTTATTTTGTTTATTACAGTTTTAATAAAATAATTATGAAAATTATTTGTTTTATGGATGATGTGACTAATTGCTATGGTAACAGTGTGTAACATTTACCAGCCCTCAGAACCCATTTTTTAAGAGTCCTTAGAACCCTCAACATCCCCTAGACTACCTAGACCAGACACTTGACATGTGTCTTCCTATAGTGTCTTCCTATAGTCTTGTACCTTGGTAGAATAAACAATTAGATAAATGTAAACGGAATCGCGTATCACTGCAGGTAATTACCACACCTACACAGTACAAAGTTTGGAGTAAAAAGTACAGAGTGCAATAGTACATCAGTGCATGTGTATGTACCTCACAGTCCATAGATCAGAGAAGACCCAAATACGTACCCAGATATTTGCAGTGACAATTACCACCTGGTGGGTGCACGGACCAGTACAATCTCCATTTACTGCAGATTAGCAACGATCTCTGTTTTCTGCAGATCATATCTATCGTTGACAGTGTAACCTCAGCTATGACCTTGACATTGTATGTTTACGGAGTGTTTTCTCTGTGATTTGATGCGACATCGTTCCAGTAATGAACACATATCCTGC
The DNA here is from genome assembly GCA_964017155.1 of Oasisia sp. SBJ-2009. NCBI lineage: Eukaryota > Metazoa > Annelida > Polychaeta > Sabellida > Siboglinidae > Oasisia > Oasisia sp. SBJ-2009. The sequence goes on along the minus strand of OZ024863.1, from coordinate 50,721,638 downwards.
AGCGTAGAAGAAATTTGTTTTTTGCGAGACTATTGATTTTTGAAATTAAATATCCTATCAGAGTGCGAGCGTTGTTGTGATTTCAGCGGAGACATTTATCAAATACGCAGTTCTGTTTTTCAGTTTTATTTCATGGGAATGGATAGTTTTAAGTGCAAAATGTCATCAGCGAGATTTAGTTGCTAACCATGGGAACTTGTTAATAATGCATAAATATACATGTATATATATATAATTTATAATATATATATATAATATATATATAATATATATATATATATATATATATATATATATATATATATATATATATATATATATATATATAATATATATATATTATAATATATATTATAATATATATTATAATATATATAATATATATATATATATATATTATCACATTTAATTTCCAGAGCACTGAATTGTCAATATCATATTCATTGTCAAAAGGATATGTGAACAAATTGTGAAAACTGCTATGGTCGAAATAGTTATTGATCACATCATTTTGGGTCTTAATTCTGACCAGCACTAGTTGTGTCCTCTGGTGCTTCGAGGGCATCTGTAGTGCAGACCCAAGTTGCTGAACCCAAGTCTGTACTTCATTAGTTGATTGCTGACCCTGGTTACTGGTTACTGAACTCACATGTGGCTATGTAATTAATTTCACAGCTATCGGATTGTGTATTGAAGAAGTCCCGCCAAGGTTTGGCTCCACAGGATGGGTTATTGATACCACGATCTCATCTGTGCCAGATGTTCATGTATAACATACATTAGTGCGTGCGTGCGTGCGTGCGTGCGTGCGTGCGTGCGTGCGTGCGTGCGTGCGTGCGTGCGTGCGTGCGTGCGTGCGTGCGTGCGTGCAAGCACATGTGCATGCCAGGTAGACGGCGGTGGTTGATCTGTGAGTAAGTCCGTGTCACTTGTACGGCTTAGTGGCTCACATTGCTTCCCGCGGCTACAACATACGGCCATGGCCTGCCCTGCCCAGCGTGCGTATTGATTTTGCTGACTCCGCGTTCCGTCCACTCCATCAAACACGACTTGTCTGCGAAATAGGCAACTGACCTAGTTCCCCAGCCTCTCACTAGAGCCGCCACTGTCACCCGCTCGACCGGCCGGGTATTGACAGCGTGAACACGTCGATGCCGAGAGCCGACCGACCAAACGACCGACGTTATTGTATTAAGTGAGCACGTGCGAACCCAGCACGGAGCAGATGGGCCATAATGCGAGCGATGCGGCCAGGTGCATGATGGGATTTCGGGTCGACCGAGTGCGGAGAAGAATGTCGGCCAGTGCACACACAGAATGGAGTGGTTGTTATTGCCGGTTTTTTACCGCCGTCATTGCGTGGATCCCGGCTCGAATCACAAAGGGCGTGTTCACGTCTAGAGTGCTGTTTGGTCATTGGCCGTGTCAGTGATACAGCTCCACTTAGTGGTAATAGTCAACGTTATGCAATCCGGGCACAAAAACTCGACGCCTGGAGTGGGCTGTACTAGTTACCTCCGTGTTCATTCAGACTCGATGTACTGGAAGCGAGTGAATAGGCTGACAAGTGTCCCGTGCTCAGCGCCAGCTGTCACACCATTTGATCGCAATAAAAGTCAGATCTTAGCGAATACGGCGGAAATTCCTCGTCGTTTATTGCTGCGAATTTGTTCTCCGATGCGTCATAATTATGTGTCTGTTTTAGGGGTTGGCCGATAAATCAGTCGCTAAAGGCAGGCGGTGTTCTTTTAACGTCACCATGAAGGCAAAAATGTCCCCAAACCACCACAAAAGTTCACCAGGAGTAGACAAGATTTATGACTACACTAAGTTGAGGTGTTTGTGGTTTGAAAACAAAACAAGAAATCGTGACAATCTGTGACAATGACCGTGATGAAATTGGATTGGTGACAGTTGTCAGTTGTATTTGGGGACCAATTCATTGACACCTTCGGGAGTTTGTTTTGGTCTTTGACAGATATTTTACTCCTTAAGTGATTGTATACACTGAAAACTGTCAACTTCAGGAAACACTCCCAGGACATTGTCAATGTCACCCAGGCCCCAAGACAAACTAGGACAGTCAGGGAAAGTGAACTGTCTGTCTGATCAGTCAGTACCTGACTACCCCCTACTCTCCTCAAAGATCATTTAGTGTACCCCCAAACTGTTCCCCCTGACCAGTCACTGAACCTGACTACCCCCTACTGCCCACTGGTCAGTCATTATACCTTACTACCCCCAAACTGTTCCTCCTGACCAGTCACTGGACCTAACTACCCCCTACTGCCCACTGGTCAGTCATTATACCTAAATACCCTAAACTGTTCCCCCTGACCAGTCACTGGACCTGACTACCCCCTACTGCCCACTGGTCAGTCATTATACCTTACTACCCCCAAACTGTTCCTCCTGACCAGTCACTGGACCTGACTACCCCCTACTGCCCACTGGTCAGTCATTATACCTGAATACCCCCAAACTGTTCCCCCTGACCAGTCACTGGACCTGACTACCCCCTACTATATTACAATGTACTTGATTACCCCATCTATTGCTGCTGGTCAGTGACTGGTCAGTAGACCCTATTCCCAGTGCAGTTGACCCATTAGGCGAAGTAGGTAATAACGATTCACAACTACTCTTGTTTTGCCGTGTGCCAGTACAGAGCTCTACTAATCCAACAAAACGGGACCATTAAGTTGTTGATCCTGCGCTTGCATAATCAATGCCCGAGCACTTTGAACCGGTCCCCACAACGTGTATACTTACTGACCCCAAACACTAAACACTACCGGGCAATCAGCAGGAAACAAACCCGTAAATTGTGTCGCATTGTGTGTGTTAGATCTCACACGGCATGGCACAATCGCCTAGATCACACTGACGGAATTACTTGCTGAACATTGCCAGCGATCTGTCGACTCGATAAGGTTCTGTGAGGGCTGATTGCGGACATCGCCACCCCGTGACGGACGCGTGGCTCCTGATGGTGATTCACTGATTAATTGCACTGTTTCACTCAGTAATTACAGGTTTTACATTTCCGACTGTTTTGACTTAGATTGTCATAAGTTGAGGCTGATTGTCATGGCCGGAAGTGTGGGACATTTGTTTGTTTGTTTTTATGACTGTTTACGTCTAATTATGGTCACATGAGTTTTACTCACCCACTCACATGCTCAATCAATAAATCAATCAATCACTCAATCGTTCACTCAATCAATCAATCATTCAATCACACATGCAACTACTGTCGCAACCAGTCTCCTAAATATTCAAATGTTATTTAGTAAATTATTTACCTTTCAAGAAACTGTTTTGTTTTGTCCTATGCTATTTATCATAGTCTAACGGTTGTAGAGCTCCCAGCAGCACTTCATCTTCTGTGAGGCACCAGCCAGACTTGTTTGGATGGTGGTGACTCAATCCTGTTTACCACAGGGTAGTGGTTGTCAGTATTTAACAGTTTGAAATACTGTCTTTGTGTTGTTTCCGCTCTGATTGTCTTCAATGTCTGTTCATTGTTGTTCTTTAATCTTTTTCATTCATCTTGCTCTTCCTGATGTAGTTCTTCACCTCTCTGTGTCTCCTTGCTTTTTACGCAGCCATCTACTGTGTTGTTCTTCAGCTCCCTCATGTTGGCTGTTGAAGGTCCCTAGGTATGGTGGTATGGGCTGTTGAGGGTCCCTAGCCATGGTGGTATGGGCTGTTGAGGGTCCTTAGGTATGGTGGTATGGGCTGTTGAGAGTCCCTAGCCATGGTGGTATGGGCTGTTGAGGGTCCCTAGCCATGGTGGTATGGGCTGTTGAGGGTCCCTAGGTATGGTGGTATGGGCTGTTGAGGGTCCCTAGCCATGGTGGTATGGGCTGTTGAGGGTCCCTAGCCATGGTGGTATGGGCTGTTGAGGGTCCCTAGCCATGGTGGTATGGGCTGTTGAGGGTCCCTAGCCATGGTGGTATGGGCTGTTGAGGGTCCCTAGCCATGGTGGTATGGGCTGTTGAGGGTCCCTAGCCATGGTGGTATGGGCTGTTGAGGGTCCCTAGTCATGGTGGTATGGGCTGTTGAGGGTCCCTAGTCATTTGTGGTATGGGCTGTTGACAGTTCCTAGCCATAGCAGTATAGGCTGTTGAAAGGTCCCTCGGCATGGTGGTATGAGTTAATGAAAAGTCCCTAGGCATGGGCTGTTGAAAGGTCCCTAGGCTAGCCACGGTGGTCCATAGAAATAGGTGCACAGTGAAAAACACAACATGTCATTTACAAAAAGCAGTGTTTTGCTGGTGAAGACAAGCCCAGAATGGTTGACCCAACTAACTAGTCAGACTCACTCGGTTCATAACCACTTTACAAAGCCATTTCCCACGAATGAGTTAGCGACTCACTGATCTACCTGTCTTCTCCAAGTCACCCTTTCCTGCCCCCTCAGTGTGTATACAAACTACACAGGGCGTGCGTGCGTGTGCTAAAGGGTGACGGCAGCAGATGGATGATTACTTGGGCAGTTGTTTACCAAGGCACTGACTTATGAGTGCAACCTTTCTAATCTGACCGGTCTTTCTATTCAATCTAAGTTAATGAATAAACGCACTCTGATAGCTTCCTTATCTCAGGTGCAATGAAGTGTGACTTGCGGTGAGATAAGCTATAAATGCCCTGCGTTTACGTCCAGGGTTCGAGTCCCCCCTTGCCCCGGCCCCTCGCCCACCATTCAGCCACCAGAGGTGACTAAGTCCTGTCACTTTTTTCTTCCTGCTCGTTCTAGGACAATTGTCACCAGGGTCATTAGCACAGTTATTAGGCTGTCATCGGCAGTGTTAGGACAGTTGTCACCAATCTTATAATAGTTTTTAGTACATTAGGACAGTTGTCACCAGTGATATTAGGACAGTTGTCACCAACAGTATTAGGATAGTTGTCAACACAATATTAGGACAGTTGTCACCAATAATACTAGGACAGTTGTCACCAATAAATTCTACGACAGTTGTCACCAATAATACTAGGACAGTTGTCACCAATAATACTAGGACAGTTGTCACCAACTCTCAATATCAGTATTGTTATCCCCTGTATGTGATCATTTTAGTAGTTTTTATTCAATCACAACTCTCAACTGGCACATGGTTTGTGAACAGTATTTTAATATTTCTTTTATTTCAACATTATGGTTGTTAAATTCAAAACGTATTTATGCATAAATCCTGATAGAGGAATCGTGGAGCATCGTGTTATGACCTCACCTGACCTTGTAATGACCTCACCTGACCTTGTGATGAATTTTACTTTGTAATTCATGAACTCTGCACTGGGTACCAACAGAACATACAAGTTCGACATACTTGCATGACATACTTGTTCATCGAACTTGTGCAACGTGCATGTGCAATGGTAATACTTGCACAACACACTTATGCCATATACTTGTCTCACACACTTCTGCAACAAAACCTGTGTGTCATACTTGTGTGTCATATTTTGCTACATACTTGTGCACCATCATTGCATAATATGTTTATACGACATACTTGCATGACATAATACTTCCACTGTATATTTGCCCGACATACTTGCATGACATCCTTTTTCGCCCTTCTTGGATGATGTACTGCCGTGATATACTTGCACAACATACTTGGTTGACACACTTGTGTGGCGTACTGGCATGACGTATTTGTACAACATACTTGCATGACATACTTGCATGACATACTTGCATGACATACTTGCACATCGTACATCTTTGACATACTTGCTAGGAGGACTAAACATGCCCTCAACTCAAGGTCACTCCAGCGTCCAGGTTGTTGTATCGTAAGTATAATGTCCTCCTGAGTCCTGGTCTGTGCTGTGCTGTCTGCCCCGATCTCTCCAGACACTCCTCATTCTTCTCTGCCACTTTTTCCGCAGTGAATTATTCCTGATGTCGCTGACAATGCTGTTTTGTGCCTGGTGCTGGCCGCTGTAAGGTCTTCTGTTCGCTGATGTCATTCATTATACGTGTGTTAGTCGACAGAGATGTTCCGTGCTCTGACATGAGTGCACCCAGTGGCTCCCCCAGTGGCTCCCGGGGCGGGGGGGGGATGACATGGCGTCTTTATTTAGCTGCGCACTCCGTAACCTTCCTTTTTGGGGCCAGTGTTTAGGGACCGTATAAGCGAGAATTAATTCCCCGCACATTGGCACCACAGTTGGCACACACATGGAGAAAAAAACGTGAGTCAAGCTAATTAATGTGTACTAGCGGAAATACCCATCCACCAAACAGGGTTAGGTACATTTCAAATGGGGAGATCCATGGTGAAATTGTGGATGAACATGTGCAAGATTGGCAATGGACGTGTAAGATTTCTAGGAGTATCCATGGCCAACACACTGTAACTGTGTTGTTGAAATGTGTCTTTTCTGCTCAGTTTTATTGATTAAAGCTGATACTGAGAAGTTTGAGGTGTCCAGGCCCCAGTAAATAGCCACTTAAACATTATGGACACACACACACACATGCATGCACACACACGCATGCATGCATGCACACACATGCATGCATGCATGCACGTACGCAAAACTACCCATGCAGGGACACTGTGCGGTGACGAAGCAAATCGTGTTTACTGACAGTTGACAAATCGGTGTGACACATAAAAACAGTGGTCATGTCATTTCCCGGATTCCGGTTGAAATCATAAATTATCGTCACGAATCAGCATAAAAAAACGTCATTAGTTTTGGGCTGCTTTGTCCAATATTTTTTCTGTCATGTGTGTGTTTGGTTTCACGTGCAGTGAGTGTTGACGACGGCAGGAGCACAGCGCAATAGTTACGCAGCAACCTGACCACAATCTGACATGTCAAATGGCTAAAGTTAGTTACGACAACATCGAAAGGTGACGAAGTGCACCGACCACATCACTGGCACACTCAGATTTGATTGCAGTTGATTCAGAACGATTTATGCGCTATTAGCAGCTTATGACTTTCTAAAGTAGGCGTTCGTTTGGTGTGCTGGGCGTGCGATCGAGCGTGTCGCATGCCGGGAACCCGACTCAATTGGGCAGGACACGTTTTGTACAAAGTATTAATTTACCGCAGGTGTTAGTTATGATCGGCTGAAAGCCAATGACCGCGATGATAACACGTTTATTGGAATAATAGTATAATTGCGGTCACACGTAATGTAATTGCGCTGTGCTTTTTCTATGTAATCACCAGGCAGGGAAGTTCGTGACTCAACCACGATTGTTTGCCTTGACCCGGAGTTGGTGCAAGTTGCTGTCGGCAACTCGCCTTACCTTTCAGTCGCAAACACTTTTACCATGGCCCTACTTCTGCTAGATCTGCCCAGTGACCAGGGACCATTTCACTAATGCTGTTAAAAGCTCTTAAACCAGATTTTGCACTATAAAATCAATTTTGATCTTATCAGTGATCTTGAATACCCGAAAAATGTCAACACCATGACTGACATGCCAGCGGGGTCATTACTGGTGTGTCACAGGATTAGTGTCAATGGTAATATGATAATGGATATTGAATTTGGAAAGAACAAATTTTATGTAATAAAAATTTTTGATTACCCGGTAAGTATGACTTTTCTTTAGAAGCTCATTATTTTAGTTAAATGGCCCCAATATCCTGTTAGGGCGAACACTTTTGATGGGCTGTGTGTACGTGTGTACACATGTGTGTCCAAAGGCAGGTTTCGCTCTGTTTATGGCACGGTCACGCAGTACCAGCTAACCACAGGGTGTACTATGGATGTACACATTGCCCCCTGCCCAGGGGGTAGACAGATAAAAGTGGATGTGTTAGGAAGTGCACATACATTTCAGGGTTACTCCGTGTAATGGCCGTGAGTTGTTTCCGCCGTGTGCTGATGTAAGGAAGAATCTGTTGTAAATCAGACTGATGGATGAAATCGTACCAGGATTGAGGATCTCCGTCTGTGCACTCATATCGCTGAATCACTTCATTGATGTGTCATCGTCTCGTAGCGGGATGTCATTGGTACATTGAAGTGTCATCATCTCCAGGGGGATGTCATTAGAGTGTCATCATCTACAGTGGGATGTCATAGGAGTGTCATCATTTCCAGAGGGGTGTCATTGGAGTGTCATCATCTCAAGGGGGGTGTCATTTGAGTGTCATCATCTCAAGGGGGGTGTCATTGGAGTGTCATCATCTCAAGGGGTGGCATTGGAGTGTCATCATCTCAAGGGGATGTCATTGGAGTGTCATCATATCAAGGGGATGTCATTGGAGTGTCATCATTGCAAGGGGGATGTCATTGGAGTGTTGTCATCTCCAGGATGATGTCATTGGAGTGTCATCATCTCCAGGGGGATGTCATGGGAGTCATCATCTCCAGGGAGATGTCATTGGAGTGTCATCATCTCCAGGGGGATGTCATGGGAGTCATCATCTCCAGGGAGATGTCATTGGAGTGTCATCATATCCAGGGGGGTGTCATTGGAGTGTCATCATCTCCAGGGTTATGTCATTGGAGTGTCATCATTTCCAGGGGGATGTCATTGGAGTGTCATCATCTCCAGGGTTATGTCATTGGAGTGTCATAATTTCCAGGGGGATGTCATTGGAGTGTCATCATCTCAAGGGGGATGTCAGTGGAGTGCCATCATCTCCAGGGGATGTCATTGGACTGTCATCATCTCAAGGGGATGACATTAGAGTGTCATCATCTCCAGGGGATGCCATTGGAGTGTCATCATCTACAGGGGGGTGTCATTGGAGTGTCATCATCTACAGGGTGATGTCATTGGAGTGTCATCATTTCCAGGGGATCTCATCGGAGTGTCATCATATCCAGGGGGTGTTATTGGAGTGTCATCATCTCCAGGGGGATGTCATTAGTCTGTCATCATCTCCAGGGGGGTCTCATTGGAGTGTCATCATCTCCAGGGGGATGTTGTTGGAGTGTCATCATCTCAAGGGGGATGTCTTTGGAGTGTCATCATTTACAGGGTGGTGTCATTGGAGTGTTGTCATTTTCAGGGGGACGTCATTTGAGTGTCATCATATCTAGGGGGATGTCATTGTCACATTGGAGTGTCATCGTCTCTCAGGTGATGCCATTGGCACATCAGTGTTACATCATCTCCAAGTGATGTCATTAGCACATTTTAAATGTTGTCATCTCTAGGGTCCACCATCTCTAGAGAGTGTGTCATTGGTACAACAGAGTGTCATCTCTCTCTCAGGGATGACTCTGACATATTCATGTGTCATCATCTCCCAAAGGATGACCCTGATACAGTCTTGTGTTGTTATCTCGTTGACAGATGACACTGGCACACCGACGTGGCGTCGTCTTTCGGCAGGCGATACATGCACACTGATGTGTCATCATGACCTAGGGGATGACACTGAACCACTGATGTGTCTTGTTTTGACATGGATGATCTCAGTAACAATTAAACAGTGTAAATGATGGATGTATAATATGTGTGTCATTATACACATCACAACTGTTTTGTCACTGACAACAAATGCTACATATTAATTATTATTAGTCATAATCTAGTCTATATTTTATATGGCTGTGATATTCTGGCATAAAGTTATTAAATTACATACCAGTTAGTTGTTGACAGTTTTGTTTGTTGTCATTGAATTCTTCTAACTCCCTCTTCTACACACTGAAAAGTATATTTTTCTTAGGGGGTCAATATGCAATGGGGGAGGGTATTTACAATATCACACCTGCACCACTGAGCTAATGTAGCTGGGGTCCACTGTAGCTAGGATATCTACTACCGTTATAACTACTTCCCATTATAGCCACTTTTTAGTCCCGTAATGGCTACTGTTGAACTAGTCCCGTTATCGCTACTTTTTTATTTCTTCATTTCACAATGTAGCAAGATAAGGGAGCATTAACTATTTCAAACAGATTTGAGACCCTGTGAGATCTGATGAACCAGTCATCCTCTGCAATGTTACACTAGTTAGTGTTTGACAAAACACATAACTGATTACCTTTATTCCTTGTTTGACAAATGCTATTCTGTACTTTGTATAATTAACATTGTTCTCTTAATAAAAACTGTTTTGCACATGTGTTTTATTTTATCTTTTCCATTTCAAATAACTGACAGTTACATTTATGACATTCTTATGACTTTTAAAATGTGTCCTTCATTAATACATTTCATGTATAAATCTTACAGTAATCTGAAATAGTTAATGCTCCCCCTTGCTGTCCCCTTATGAATTGTGTCAATGAATAAGTCGCTATAACGAGACTTGTTTGCCAGCCAAACTTAATGAGTAGCTATAACGGGGGAAATGTAGCTATAACGGGAAGTAGCTATAATGGGCCTAAAGCATAGTGACAGCTGGGCTGGCCAGAGACAGATTAAGTCTGTGGTCAGTCAGTGCTTGACCAGTCAGAAAGAACAGTTATGTAGCCAGATGGTCAGTGCCTATCTCCACTACCCTGTAATCACCCTTCAATCACCCGTTGTATCACCCTGAAGTATCGCCCCATTGTGTCACCCCTGCCCACTGTTCATTACCCAGGCCTTCTCTGTGGTGCCACCTGTCTTCCAGACGAAGCACTCCCTGCCCTTTACTTGCCCTCTGCTATTTATAGCGACACAATGGGGCGGCTGGAGGTAATCTGAAAGGGTGGTAATAACACCCGTGAGTGCGTGTGCATGCTGAATGCGCTGAATGCGAGCGCGTGCCACGATTGTGTGTCCATTCAGTGAAGTGTGCCCACAGTCGTGTCACATAACCGGCTGTCATTAAGACACACAACTTACTCTGACAGGCCGTGACAACCCACGGTCAGCAGGGGGCATCACTCAAGCACCCTAATTGTGTTCCCCCGACCACCCTCGGACCACCCTCGGAGGCACTCTGGGGCCATTCACCCCACTAGCTGTTGATGGACCATTCACCCCCCTACTGGCAGTCTAGGGGACCATTCACCCCACTGATGGTCTAGGGACCATTCACCCCACTCACAGTCTAGGGACTATTCACCCCACTGATGGTCTAGGGACTATTCACCCCACTGACAGTCTAGGGACTATTCACCCCACTGACAGTCTAGGGACTATTCACCCCACTGATGGTCTAGGGACTATTCACCCCACTGATGGTCTAGGGACCATTCAGCCCACTGATGGTCTAGGGACTATTCACCCCACTGATGGTCTAGGGACCATTCACCCCACTGACAGTCTAGGGACTATTCACCCCACTGATGGTCTAGGGACTATTCACCCCACTGATGGTCTAGGGACTATTCACCCCACTGATGGTCTAGGGACTATTCACCCCACTGATGGTCTAGGGACTATTCACCCCACTGATGGTCTAGGGACTATTCACCCCACTGATGGTCTAGGGACCATTCAGCCCACTGATGGTCTAGGGACCATTCAGCCCACTGGCGGTCTAGGGACCATTCAGCCCACTGACGGTCTAGGGACCATTCAGCCCACTGACGGTCTAGGGACCATTCAGCCCACTGGTGGTCTAGGGACCATTCACCCCACTGATGGTCTAGGGACCATTCACCCCACTGATGGTCTAGGGACCATTCAGCCCACTGACAGTCTAGGGACCATTCAGCCCACTGATGGTCTAGGGACCATTCAGCCCACTGACAGTCTAGGGACCATTCACCCCACTGACAGTCTAGGGACCATTCACCGCTCTGACAGTCTAGGGACCATTCACCCCACTGACAGTCTATGGACCATTCAGCCCACTGACCGTCTAGGGACCATTCACCCCACTGACAGTCTAGGGACCATTCACCCCACTGACAGTCTAGGGACCATTCAGCCCACTGACAGTCTAGGGACCATTCACCGCTCTGACAGTCTAGGGACCATTCACCCCACTGACAGTCTATGGACCATTCACCCCTCTTACAGTCTAGGGACCATTCACCCCACTGACAGTCTAGGGACCATTCAGCCCACTGACTGTCTAAGGACCATTCACCCCACTGACAGTCTAGGGACCATTCACCCCACTGACAGTCTAGGGACCATTCACCCCTCTGACAGTCTAGGGACCATTCACCCCAATACTGACAGTCTAGGGACCATTCACTCACTGACAGTCTAGGGACCATTCACCCCTCTGACAGTCTAGGGACCATTCACCCCAATACTGACAGTCTAGGGGACCATTCACTCACTGACAGTCTAGGGATCATTCACGCCACTTGCATCTACAAACCATTCACCCCATTCACAGTCTAGGACCATTCACCCTATGGATTATTCACACCCATCTGACAGACTATGGACCATTCATGAATGCATCCTAGAATGGACCATGCACTAGACAATATACACCCTAGAATGGACCATGCAGTAGACAATATACACCCTAGAATGGACCATGCAGTAGACAATATATACCCTAGAATGGACCATACACACCTTTAAAAGCACCTTACATATTACACACCTTAGTATAATAATCATACACAACTACGAATGGACCATTCTACATACTGTGCTGTTGACCACACTGGCCAGAGAGGACCAATGACTCCGACATTACATAGACTGTGTGTCCCACATAAAAAGTGTCCACCCCATCCCATTCCTTCCCTCCTTCCCTCCCAGTGGCTATCCACTCTGGGAAAATTAACCACCCAGAGTGAGGTGGGGCGGATGACACGTGCCTATAGTTCCCTCCACCCTCGCCAAGTGTCTCTGACTACCCTCACCCCCCAGACAGTCACCTGTCCTGATCTTATCAGTGAGACACTGTTCTCTTATCTCTGCTGTCTGTTATCTCTACAGATAACAGTACAACAGGGAGCTGTGGACCAGGTATAAACCGTTGGCAGCAGAGACCCAAGAAAGCAGCTCTGTAACCCGACATAGGTAGAACCCTGTGTAGCTCTCTAGGGCGGACCCTAAACCTAATCTCAATTACAGACCCCTGAAGAGGGAGCCAGTCTAGTATGTCCCTGGTCTGAAGACTGACCCTTTATGTGTGGATGTGTGGACAGTGTGCATACATAGTGTCATCATTGTCAGCGTCAGTGAATGTCATTATTGTATTGTCAGAATAGATGGCACTCAGTGGATTTAATTATTGTCAGCATAAACTATCAATTAACTTAAATATGGTCATCATAGAGAGTGTCAGTGATTTTAACTAATTGTCAACATCGATACTCTCAGTGAATTAAAATTGTCAGTATAGACAGTGTCATTTAATTTAAATATTGTCAGCACAGACAGTGTCAGTGATTTTAAATATTGTCAACACAGAGAGTGTCACTTAATTTAAATATTGTCAGCACAGACTGTGTTACTTAATTTAAATATTGTCAGCACAGCGAGTGTCAGTTATTTTAAATATTGTCAACATAGATACCATCAGTGATTTTAAATATTGTCAACACAGACAGTGACAATGAATGTCAGCTTCATTAGCATAATATGACATGTCATCATCATTATCATCATCATCATAAATTAACATGATGTTATCATTGCCAGCCTTGTCATGAGGCAGCCAGTGACAGCTGTCTCCGGCCGCCCGCTGCCTGTCAGCTGTCCACTGCTGTCTGTCTGTCTGTCTGTCTGTCTGTCCATGTGTCTTATGTGGTTAAAATAGTTGAAAGACGGAGATAAATCGTTGACGTGTCCCGTGTCATGTCAGTCCTTCACCCTGTGTCGGTGTGGCGCGCGTGCCCATTCACCGTCACCGACAGTGTCTTGTACTTGTGTGACACAAGCACAATCACTGCACCCCTTGCCCCGCCCTGGATGGGGTGGCACAGCTGGCGCCACATACCTCTCTATTCACCCCGCCTGCTATTTGCCCCCAGGCCTTGGATGTGGTCCCGTTATAGAATCGGGTGTTTTGCAGCAGCTGGAAAATTGTCTGGAAAAAATTTGGCATTACTAGAGCGAGCGAGGGTTAACAGAAGGTGTACCCAGCCAACCACAGGACGTCTCCAACTCATGGAGACAGTTGACAACTTTAAGTAGGGGCACTGTAATTGGCAGGACAATCTTCTGGTCCAGTTCACTTACTGATATTTGATGCCAGTCAGATTAAATGTTACATGTTTATTTCATTATTCGTCCATCTGTTAAACATATAAATAATATGTATGATTAAACAGTTTTTATCCCAGACTTAATACTGATATTTGAGCTCAGACTTTGTCTATTGTTTTGGCAACTCTTACTGTTAGATTGGTGGAAGTGTTACACAGTTCTCCCGTCATCTAAAAGCTTACCTCTATGACCCTGGCCACCACAGATGGTGTTTCCATGCACCGACAACTTAATAATGCTTATAGATTTTGAGAAGGATAATCTCTTTGTTTTTATGCACTTAGATTGGTTCCTGAAGATTTAGCTGAAAAAGGCAAAGAACTTACTTATTATTATTATTACTGAAGTATTCACTGTGTAAATGTTTGAACCTATGCTTTACATTGTGAACAATTGATTTACCATATATAAGTTAAGAACCCTTGACATGGGGAGGAATTAAAAAAAAATACTGGTGTCACTTTTGTTTTGAAAACCCGATTAATTCCAACACATAAGCTAGCTTGACTACAGTTAGATACAGTTTCTATCAGCTGTTTTTTTAACCTTGTTTTCAGTGTTAGGAATTCCTCATCCATTTTTCTTTCAACATATCTGTTCCTCTCACACTCCTTTCCTTATATCCCTCCCCCGTTCCTTTCCCTCTCTCCCTGTCTCCCTCACATCACTCCTTCTTTCCCTCTCCCCCCCCCCCCCACTCCGTCTTTCCCTCCCTCCCTGTTTCTCTCACAAGTCATGCATTCATTTTGTCATCCTTGTGTTTAGCGGAGTCCGTTGATCTAAGTATTATTAATGTGACAGAAGAAGTGTCAACATGTTTACGGCAGTGCCAGCATCATGTCCCCTGCCAGTAGAGCTCTGGTTGACATTTAACTCTGTCACTGGATGGTCAGTGTGGATGTCACCTTGGCGTAGCAACAGTAGAACCTTCGCTTTGGTCAAAACACACTTGGCCGTAATCAATAACAGATTGTAACAGCCTATTTGAGTTGTATATCTGATATAATAATAATAGTTGTGTGGGTGCGTGTACGCGTGTGCGTGTGTGTGTGATTGACAATTTGGGTTGTAGGCCCTATATAAAAATGTCACTGACGACTTAGATTGTATACCCTATATAGGTGTCATTGGTGACTTAGGTTGTAGACCATATACAGTGTATATACGCATGTCATTGACAACTTGGGTTGTTGACCCTATATGCCGGGTTCATTGACAACTTGGGTTGTCTTGGGTTGTATACCATACACGGGTGTCACTAACAACTTGGGTTGTAAACCCCACATACAAGTGTCATTAACAAATTGGATTGTCAACCCTATATACGTGACACAGCACAGCCAACTTGGGTTATAGTAAAGGTAAATTGTTGTATAGGCCAGTATCCTGTCATTAGGGCATTTCAAATCTCTTTACACCCTCTACACACCCTTTCAATTTAAACACCACCTCCAAATCTCAGGGTAGACATTGGGTAGGACCAAGGGGGTGTTTTAGTTGTACTGTTTCCTTATGCATGTTATTCTGTGGAATCGACTGAATGGATTGTATCCGATTATCTCTGATCTGGTTTCTCAGTGGCTTCCTAAGAAGAAGTTAGTAAGACGATATGCCTTTGAAGCCACTTCTGTCTATGGCAGCTGGCGTCTACACAGATCCCAGACAGGGCCTTTGTCACACACAACCCTGAAACAGATGTGGCAACCCAAACCCCTGTCGTCAGTCACAGGTGAATTCACCGCATCCGATTGTATCAATTGCAAGAGCAGGCGTGATAGGAGACCTTTAATACACCCAATGAAGGTCTATCAACCTGCTACATCAGGACGTCTTCCGTCTACCGTCAACCGTGACAGAAAACCTGTGGCAATTATATTCAACAGAGACTGTCTGATGTCTATCTGATATCAACAGTGGCGCAGGTGACAATGGGTGTAGAATCTGTCATGGCACAGCCAGATGTCCTAATGACAAACCGTTGTACCTGTGATTACAGGACGGCCAGATGTCCTGACTTCAGACAGGTGCAGGAACAAGACCTGGGGTTTCTCGGGTTCATCTTGTCTAATGTAGTCTTTGTTTCACCGACATAAGTTACATTTCCTTTTTGTTGATCCTCCCTCATTCTCAGCTTGATGTGTGATACCGTAGTCATGAGGTAAACACATCCCCTTAGTGTCAACACTAACCTCAGCTCATCTATTGGTCCTGGAGGAGATGTCAGACATATATTTATTCATTTCTCCATCCATGTGTGTGGCATGGTTCTCATGGTCCACACACCCACAAGACATTTAGTTGCCTTAGTCCAGTGCTACTTAATACTTATCCACACTGACTGTCACATGTGTTCTTTATCTGTAAACTCCTCAGAACCCTACTTACTTACCTTCGCTCTGTTGACACAACTGTTGAAGCTTACCATCCCCTTTCCAAGTCATTATTCAATTCAGTTCACTTGAATTTAAGATAAGATACGTAGTGGATTTATTTTTTAAACTGCACAAATACAACAACAAAATTATTGTCAAAGAAAGAGTAGTGAAATGCAATATGCAAAAATAAAAATAAATTAAACCCGCAGACATCACTGTGTTGTAAGAAATTAACTTACTTTGGAGCATATTTTTTTAATATATGACCTTTCGACGCATCACCAATATTACTGGTTGAACATTCTGGTCACCACATGCACAAAACTCCTGCTGTACTGAGCCCTTTTGCATTTCATGCCCTGATCCCTCCTTCCCCCTCCTTCCCCCTCCTTCCCCCTCCTTCCCCCTCCTTCCCCTCCTTCCCCCTCCTTCCCCCTCCTTCCCCTCCTTCCCCTCCTTCCCCCTCCTTCCCCTCCTTCCCCTCCTTCCCCTCCTTCCCCCTCCTTCCCCTCCTTCCCCCTCCTTCCCCCTCCTTCCCCCTCCTTCCCCTCCTTCCCCTCCTTCCCCCTCCTTCCCCTCCTTCCCCTCCTTCCCCTCCTTCCCCTCCTTCCCCCTCCTTCCCCCTCCTTCCCCCTCCTTCCCCTCCTTCCCCCTCCTTCCCCCTCCTTCCCCCTCCTTCCCCCTCCTTCCCCCTCCTTCCCCCTCCTTCCCCCTCCTTCCCCCTCCTTCCAGATGGAAGAACACGAAAACACAAATGGAACGGGTGATCAAAATCAGCAGCAAAAGCACAAGCTTTCCTCACAATTGCACAGTCGATCATTTCGGACAGCATTGGTGTAGGTAAACCAACAATCTTGTGGAGTGGCTGCAGAAATGCATTTTCTGAGTCACTGGCTGCAGAAGTGCTGCTGGGTGCATATGCAGATAGGGATTCATAAATCATGTCTACATTTACCATAATAAAGACAATCAGTATTGATGAGGGCCTCAGATTAGACCCAAGATGCTTGGAGGTTTGTCCTTTATGGAGTGTGAACATCTTTGACCTTCTCGTAAGAGTTTGCAGGCTGCGTAAAATGTTACTATAGACGTGGGTAACTTTGGCTGTGAATTGTCTCGGGTGCATTGTAAGTATTGTGGGATATAATATGCAAATGACATCATCAGAGTGGCTGTCCATTTGCTGTGGGAATTATTATGCGAGACAACATTTATGGTTAATTAATTGCCTTTGGAGCAGGGTGATAGATAGGACAAATAGATGTGATAAATTACAACTGTGTAATTGTGGTCACTGCAGAATTGGTGCTGTCAGTGGAGACACACACACAATGTCCCATAAGCCCATTAGGCCAAACTAATCACTGATTGGTACAGTCATTTCTAGATTGAAAGTGGTGAGTTGACGTTATTGATATTGTTGGGAAAACAACTCATCCGAACCAAACATCGCTGTGGCGTTCGTGGAAATGCGCAGCGGTGTGTACTGTACTGATCTACCCTGTAATTCCCATGCCATGTTGGAATCTTGAGACGTTGATTATTTATTAATACCTGTTGTCGCATCGTCAGCAGTCCTGACCACACCTCAAAGTAGTGTCAAGGTTGTGTTATGTCTACGTTGGGTTATAGGCCTCAGTCACGTCTAATTGAAATAATCGGGAAAGGTTTTCTTTTTCTGCAGGTGATAAACATGCTCCAGTGATGTCAGGCTGGAAATGCCAATTGTCTTTGGCTTGTAATTCTGCTGAAGTTTGTTTTTTACAGTGTTCCATTCATTTCCTGATCAAACGGGTTCTGGAACTTTTTGACAACTGGAAGCCCTGGGATGTGTTCCCAACATTCTCAAATTGTCAAATTTGTCTGCATGCACGTACACAAATTACACATGCACCCAAACTACAAACACACACACACGCACACACGCACGCACGCACGCACACACACACACACACAGCACATATCACACTCATGCACACATCTGCACCTACACCACACACACATACCATACACACTACACCACACTCCATACATACCACACACATACCACACACATACCACACACATACCACACACATACCACACACATACCACACACATACCACATACATGCACGCATGCATGCATGCACGCACGCACGCATGCACCCACACACACCCACGCACGCACACGCACACACACACCACACACACTTTCTAGTACCACACAAACTCACATCATACAACACACACATTATTGCGAGAGTATTGATTTTTGCATGAAGGCTTTCTAGGAATGCGAGTTGAGGCTGGTGTCATGTCGTCCCTGCCACTCGTTCACTCGATGTATGTGTCCTCGACAACATGTTTACATCATGCCATGACATCCACGCAGTAATAACATCAGGTGGCACTGAGGGTTTCTAGGCCCAACTCCAGAATTTGTTTACCACGCAATCAATTTGACAGCATTCACGGAAAACTGTCATGATTTACAATTAAAGGTTTCTGATATACAACATCATACATGTCTGACATTTAGAAGGAATATCTGTCTGATCATTACATTCTTTCTAATGATTTGTTTACCTATGATTTGTGAAAATAGAATTGTTTATGGTTATTTTGGGGTTCAAAGTTTGAGCTTCTGTGTGAGTTGTTAATGTTTTGTCACAGTTTGCATGTTATGTTCTGGTGCTGTTTATCCTCCATATTTCATTATTTTCCTGCGATTGGTATCGATAATTTTACAGTAATAAACAGTTATGATGAAGAGACACAGATTTGCTCAGTTTGTCACACAAGGTGTGTTATTGTGGGTGTGTTATGTGGGTGTGTTATGTGGGTGTGTATTTGTTGTGTTTCTTAGCAATAGTCTTAACCTGTTATTGTGTGATCTACCCAGTCATCGGGGACAGTCAGAATGGAAGACACCAGTACATGAACCAGCCTTGGCGTCTCACTGTCTTGTACCAGTCGGCCACAATAGTTGAACCTTGCCAATACACTGCATTTCTATTGACATGCTTTTTCTTGAAGACCCAAGAAACAAACAAAATCAACGTGCATGAGCTGGCAAACATCTTATCAGATCGCTGGAGACACAAGTTTTTTAATTATGGCGCTGCATGTGTTTTTGTAGAAGGTCGAAAACTGAAACTTTGCGATCAAGTTATTAAGAGAAATCACCTGTCAGCGTTGTTTTCTCAGCTAACATCAGGAATGAATCAAAGGTGATAAGAACATGTTATACTCAGTTGGATATACACATCCATAGGCACACCTCACACATCTGTTTGTACCAAACTACAGCGTCTAATAGCAATCTTTTACCCCTCCCTTCCCTCGGCTGCCATCACAGACATGTTAAGTTCAGCGTACTGAAACTTCATGTTAAGTAAAAACCGTGTCGGCAAACGTTTTCTTTATTCACACAAAGCCGTGACTGTGGACTCCATTCAAAACGCCTCCTTCATTCACCAACAGATAAGATGCGATCTAATGGCTTTTGTTCTCAGCGATCTGATAAGACGCTTGCCAGCTCATCCAAGTGGATTCTGTTTGTTTCTTGCTGTCTTCGAGAAAAAGCGTGTCAATAGAAATGCAGTGTATTGGTGAGGTTCAACTATTGTGGCCGACTGGTAGAGTTTCCATCTGATTCTGACTGTCACGTGGGACAAGACAGTGAGACGCCAAGGCTGGTTCATGTACTGGTGTCTTCCATTCTGACTGTCCCCAGTGAGTGTGTAGATCACATATCAGCAGGTTAAGTGTTGCTACTTTGTGGCTACTAGCGTGGACATCTGTCTTTTACTGGGGTGTGGCAAGGCTTCTCCTGTGAGACCAATACATAGAGTCACACTCTGAGCACCTCAATGGCTTCACTGTTCAGGGAAGATGTATTGATGATAGTGCAATAAGGTGAAAAACCACCTGATTGGTTCCTGTGTCTTGAATGATCCAAGCGTGTATGTGGTGATATGATTTAATAGGTACAGTGGATGATCTAACAGGTTCAATGGTGATGTGACAGATCCTGTTATGATATGACAGGTTCAGTGATGATCTGGTTGGTCATGTGATAACATGGCCAGTTATGTGATGATATGGTTGATACTGTGATGATCTACCCAGTTATGTGGTGATCTGGCTGGTTATATGATGATCTGGCTGGTTATGTGATGATCTACCCGGTTATGTGATGATCTACCCGGTTATGTGATGACATGACTGGTATCTCAGACGGTTTCACTGGTTTTAATGTTCTCATCTTCACTGTTTTTATTCTTCTACACATCTTGAACAAACACAGACTGTTGACTTAAATGGTAATGTTTTTGCAGACTCCTGACGTCACCGTGGGCTGCACCAGTGACGCTGTGTTGGAGCCAGCCTGGACACTGATCCCCACCAAACGAGCGTCCTGTCCCAGTGACAGAACCAAAGCCTCCGTCTTGACGCACGCGCTGGACACAGTCACAGAGATCGACAACCCGAGTCGTCGGGATCAGCGACGTCTTGCAGAGCGCCAGTGGAGGTCACAGAACGTTCGCGTCGAACCCAAGCAATGTTTGAACGATGTATGAAGCGATATTGATTAAAGAATTGGCCGAATCTGATTTATTTTCGTCACTCGCGACCACGGTGTCACATCCCCGCGTAATCACGCGCAATACCCCGTCCACGCTTCCTTCCCTGCCGCGGCGAAGGCTCCTAGCCGTGTCAATCACCGGGCGCTGGTCGGCTACACGGCGTGACCTAGTTTCGGCGTCCTGCTGTTACGTAACAGAGATTACGCAACGGCGCTCGACGGGTGAGCATTAGCGCTTTCGCACAGACCAATGACACGCCTAGATTACCCGCGTCGGCGCCCGGAGACACGCGCCTTGATCTCGCCGCGCCGTAAAGGAGGCGCGCTCCTGTCGTGTCGATGGCAGATGATCTGAGTAAATCGTGCAGCGGCCGATTATTCCGTTACTTTCAACGTCGCCCGTTAGTTTATGGCAGCGACGCGCAGAATCGCGTCAGATGTGCGGGGGGATGATATTAAAATGTGTCTTGTGTGTCTAGATTTGTATTTGAGGGAAATCTTCGTTAAAAGCGAGACGTCGCAAGTTTGTATCCACCCTTAGAACAATTGTTTTCGCAAGCTAGCCCGACTTTTTATGAAGAACACAGTAAGGTTATTTGTACGTTATTTATTTACACCTAAACAGTTGGTTCGTTTTGTCAACGATAACTCGAGAGTTGATAACAATTTATAATACACTGTTACGCACACGCACGCACGCACCCACGCACGCACGCACGCACACACACACATACACACACACTTAGACCGAGAAATATAAAATTATAACTTTTGACCATTTGCCACATAAACGTCCCTGGGTAATATTTAGCATGACTACCGCTCCGTCCTGCCAACGACGAGAAGCCAGAGAAGGCGAGAGAGAGAAGGAGAGGGAGAGAGACATCAACTCGACGGCCACGAGCAGTAACTGTCGTCACTGCGGTCTCGTCGGCCTGCGGCACCAGATATTGTCCGCGCCCCGGCCACTGGGTCATCTTTCAAACGACTCCCAGGCACCGGGCGCTAGACGTCGTTATTTCTTATTCATATCATAATGTAGCCTGCGGCGATCTGATGGGTTCACGTATCTACCTCGACTTCCATAAATATGCGGAGAAAAATCAGAACCGATGCCGAGTCTTGACACCTGTCGTGGAGGTGCCGAATAGTTCGCGAATTAACTTAACGTAGGTAACAGTTTATGCATAGTTGCTGTGTCTTCGAAACGCGTCGACGGCTATCGTGTGTTCACGTAGGTCTGTTTGTGACGTCACGACGACTGGCCACGCTTTGACGTCACGCACGGTTATGGTACATACTACGTACTACGTACACCAAGACAATACGTGGCGTAATATTAAAACACTGTATTACCGGAAGCTACCAAAGCAACTAAGTATCGTTATGGAGGTCTTTACAAAACAGACAACGTCCTTTTTAAATTGCATTCTGAATTAAATTAATTTTATGAAAGTTAATATGAACGTTATTTGTTTATCAGTATAATTGTTACGATAAAATTGCTACCGGAATGCACGCATAAACACACGTACGTGCGTGTGTGCACGCACACGCGCACCCAAACACACACACACAACACACTCACACACACACACCACGGGAACACTACCCGGTGATTTAGGCGTGCCTCGCCGTTCTTCCCTCGCGGCCACCTGTCGCCCGGCGGAGACAAATAAAGGCACGTGGCCGCGCGACATCAAAGGGCGGACTCCGTGAACCTGTGATTACTCGAGGACCGTACAGTCTGTGATGTCCCGTTATTGGCTGCCGATAGCACCCATCGCCATATGGGCAGAAAATGTCGCCAAATACCCCCCCCATCCGCGTCCGTCCGTGCGTAAACCCCGGTAAAGGTCGGTCGCCATAGACAATCAACTACACAAGGCGGTCGCGTGGCTGGCATCGACAGATACGGAGATAGACACACGACGATTGAATCGATAACGATTGACATGATAAAATATCGGAAATGCCCACGGGGAGGCGTTTATTATTAATGTGTCACCCCGTTCGTGCGAGTGTTAACTGTCGGCTGAATCAGGCGCGTATAAAGGCGCTATTCCTGTAGTAAACTCCGACGCGATCACGTGAGCGAATTATAAAGCATTGATTCTGTCGGTGTTTATCGGAAAAACGATCGGAAACTGTGCTTCATATTGGGCACGGCGTTGGTGATTCAATATTATCAGACGTCGTGCGGCATTACTTGCTGATTTCGTTTCTGTCGAAATAAATGGCTCAATCTGCAAGTTATTTGAATGTCGCTATCTGCTCTACGTAGATAGGGTAAATGAAAGAAACACATCGCTCTATTGGTAGCACTGATTGAGAAATATATGCTAACGCGGCCTTCTTGAATAATTTAAAGGTGCCGTTTCATTTAAATTAAAGGTGCCACCTCAAATAATTTAAAGGTGCACTGTCGGTAAAATTAAAGGTGACTTCTCGGATTACTTAAAGGTGTCTTCTCAATTATTTTAAAAGTGGCTGTCCGAATATATTAAAGGTGCCTTCTCTAATAATTTAAAGAAGCTTTCTCAAATATGGTTGATGTCCCTTCTCGAATATAATTTAATGGTGTATTCGCATGTCATTTAAATGTCTTTTCTCAGTTCATTTAAAAGGCCTTGTCAGTGTATTTAAAAGTGCCTTATCAAATTAATGGCGCCTTCTTAGTTAATTGAAAGGTGTCCTCTCGAATAATTTTAATGTTCCACTGCAATACATTTCTTGCGGCTTTTTCAATTAATTCGTGAATCTACTTCGTTGGTGATCAAATCCGTAGTTTGTGGATAGTTTATAAAATTGCTTTCGCAGTTACATGTTTTCGTTACTGTCCAGAATGTAAATGAAAGTAGGCGATTTTATCAAACCCTGGACATGGTTTCAATGAACCAGTTAACA
>OZ024863.1:50672724-50692724 GCA_964017155.1 Oasisia sp. SBJ-2009 | reverse complement strand
ATATATATATATATATATATATATATATATAGATATATATATATATATATATATATATATATATATATATATATATATATATATATATATATATATATTATAGCTGCTGCGTTTTAATTGGCTTAATTTGAAAAGTGAAAACGAGAGAAGTGAAAGCGATAATTATTACGGAGATGGTTTGAACAGCCCAATGATCCAACTCCTCGAACGTGATACATTATCAAAAAAGAAATTACTTGACAAATAAATGTTTCCCCGAGTCACTTCGTGACACGTGTTAACAAGTGACGCATATGTATGTGTGTGTGTGTGTGTGACATTGTGTGTGGGTACATCTTTCTAAGTAGTGGATGCGTCGTAACGGAAATTCCGTACCGGAAGCGTGACACCACATATCATGACAGAGAAACTCGAGCGGTCGCACGACACTGGACGAACGAGGCGGGGAAATGATGACGACCAATCGGAGGCGACGACAACACGGGTTGTTATTATAAATTATGACTACAGAACAGAGAATTGACGAGATGACGACAGAGTGGGAAAGTGACAAGAAGACGACAAAGCAAATACGTGACGAGATGATGACAAAATAGAGAAGTGACGATATGACGACAGAGCAGAGAACTGACGAGATTATGACAGAATAGAGAACTGACGATATGACGACAGAGCAGAGAAGTGACGAGACGATGACAGAATAGAGAACTGACGATATGACGACAGAGCAGAGAAGTGACGAGATGATGACAGAATAGAGAACTGACGATATGACGACAGAGCAGAGAAGTGACGAAATTATGACAGAATAGAGAATTGACGATATGACGAGAGAGCAGAGAAGTGACGAGATGATGACAGAATACAGAACTGACGATATGACGACAGAGCAGAGAAGTGACGATATGACGACAGAGCAGAGAAGTGACGAGGTGATGACAGAATAGAGAAATGACGACAGAGCAGAGAAGTGACGAGATGATGACAGAATAGAGAAATGACGACAGAGCAGAGAAGTGACGAGGTGATGACAGAATAGAGAAATGACGACAGAGCAGAGAAGTGACGAGGTGATGACAGAATAGAGAAATGACGACAGAGCAGAGAAGTGACGAGGTGATGACAGAATAGAGAAATGACGACAGAGCAGAGAAGTGACGAGATGATGACAGAATAGAGAAATGACGACAGAGCAGAGAAGTGACGAGGTGATGACAGAATAGAGAAATGACGACAGAGCAGAGAAGTGACGAGGTGATGACAGAATAGAGAAATGACGACAGAGCAGAGAAGTGACGAGGTGATGACAGAATAGAGAAATGACGACAGAGCAGAGAAGTGACGAGATGATGACAGAATAGAGAAATGACGACAGAGCAGAGAAGTGACGAGATGATGACAGAATACAGAACTGACGATATGACGACAGAGCAGAGAAGTGACGAGATGATGACAGAATACAGAACTGACGATATGACGACAGAGCAGAGGAGTGACGAGATGATGACAGAATACAGAACTGACGATATGACGACAGAGCAGAGAAGTGACGAGATGATGACAGAATACAGAACTGACGATATGACGACAGAGCAGAGAAGTGACGAGATTATGACAGAATACAGAAATGACGATATGACGACAGAGCAGAGAAGTGACGATATGACGACAGAGCAGAGAAGTGACGAGATGATGACAGAATAGAGAAATGACGACAGAGCAGAGAAGTGACGAGATGATGACAGAATACAGAACTGACGATATGACGACAGAGCAGAGAAGTGACGAGATTATGACAGAATACAGAAATGACGATATGACGACAGAGCAGAGAAGTGACGATATGACGACAGAGCAGAGAAGTGACGAGATGATGACAGAATAGAGAAATGACGACAGAGCAGAGAAGTGACGATATGATGACAGAGCAGAGAAATTACGAGATGACGACAGAGTTGAGAAGTGACGAGATGTAGAGTAAACCAATCAGATATATTCTGCCAGCTAGGGTCAGCACACGAATGATGTATTGCGTGACTAGTTCTCCTGATCTATTCAGAGACAGTTGTGACTTTGAGGATATGTCTCGAAAGGCCGCGGCCAACGGCAAGGACGAAAGTAATGCAAATGGTTCGCCTTTTATTGTCGCGTCGTGACCGAGCACCAAGTTCATTGGCCTGTCGCAAATGTCAGACGGGGATTTGGCTTTTTCAAGCAACCAGATGACGTAATGACAAAAAGATATTAGACGATAAAAAACGAACGCATTTTTATTGTACTGACTGCACGCGTTAATTAAAGTATTATCACACTGCACATCTGAACATAAAATAACAATTATCGATGACACACTAACGGAGGAAGCACGGTTGTAGACCTATGTAGAATGAATATAACATTACACATAATTCTAGGAATGTAACATTAAGATAAAATACGCCATCGAAAATGCCCGTCCCCTGGCGGGACAGTTTAGTAATTGATACGGAACAGTCGTGATTGTAATGCTTCACAAATATTATAAATCACACATAATTGTTATATAAACACTGTCGCTCGCTCAAACGTCAACAACTAGGCCTACGTCACAGCCGTGCGACAATATTCGTTGTATATTCAAAATTACAAAAGTCGGATAGAATGTGAAATTTGCGTTCACTGAAAGCTCCTGCTCGTGATAGTGTATAACAATACTCGTTTTGCTGTTGTGTTGACATAAGAATAGATAGAAGCCTGTTGCATCAGGGTCTTCTTCGTATTTCAAGCAACCTAAGCTATGACGCAGGAGTTTGCCTGTTCCCTTATAGTAGGCCCTATTCGCGTGGTGTTGCGAGTTTTAAGTTAGTTTTACGGTCACGTTGCGTGTTACGTTCCGAACAACTGATTTATCCACACATACAAATGGCGAGAATCTTCACATATTTCGCAACATTAGAGGTATCTTGCTTCGTATTGGGTCATGGAATTATCCCTGGGAGTGGGATCCCCGATGTCCAAGGCGTCTAGGAAGAAAAAATGTCCCTGCTCGATTATAGATAGATTAATGTTATGGAGCTTGCGTCCAGTGTATTTCATATGTTCAGTGACGATTCCAACGGAGGGAGGTAGTCCTGTAAACGGGAGGCAGTCAACGGATGGGAAGGGCCGGGTTGCGGGCAGATGGGGTGTGGGACGTTTAGCGGGCGGGAGACGAGTCAGAGTGCCCCCTGGTGAACACCCGAGGTAGCAACTTCGTGGCGTCCTTCCGTAAATGTAGTTCACGGGTAGTGCCCTACTGTTATTGCGGTTCATGGGTTGTGTTATCCTGTTATTGTGATTCAATGGTTGTGTTATCCTGTTATTACGGTCCGTGGGTTGTGTTATCCCGCTAAATATGTTTACGTGTCGTGTTCTTTCGTGATCACGGTTCACGAGTTGTATTCTTCCGCTATAGAGGCTTCCGGGTTCCCTTCTTTCGATATTATGGTTCACTGTTTCTGTTCTTCTGTTATGATAAACAATTACAATCGCTCAATTCAAACTTGGCCCTACACTGTTGTGCAATATGAACCCTGGCTCTTATTGTGATATCACTCAGTTGTCAAAACTAGGCCTACTCTCCGTAATATGGCTGGAGGAGAAACTGTTAAATATAGTTTACTTTACACACATGATGTGTTGGATTGTATAAAATAATAATGTAGTTCTTCAAACAACGAGTTGCTCTCGTTCCTCGCAGTTTTAAGGTTAACATTGTAAATATTTTAGACATAATATACTTCTATTTGTTTTATTGTCATCTTTATTATTATTACAAGTATATTAAAGCTGGTTCAGGTGTTATAGGGCCAGTGTACTTCCATGAGTAGTGAGCGATTCACGGCCGTGTGTCCGTGTGTCCGTGTGTCCGTGTGTCCGTGTGTCCGTGTGTCCGTGTGTCCGTGGTTGACTGCGGTTTAAATGTTGTTCCATCATTAACATCATCTCCGTCATCACCAGTGGGACGACAATGTCTCGTGTCAAGCACAGTCTTGGCATGGATTGTCACTCGTGGTGTGTAGTAAATGGGTTATCTTTTCAATATTTGATCGGCAGTTTCTCACAGTGAGAGCAGGTGTAGTTTGAATGGTTGTTGTGGTGTTTCTGAAGGTTTACAATTGTGATCTGTTTTTAGTATGTTGATGTCGAATGACTGTGCCGTTTTGAATAATCGGAACCAGTTATCATTTCACAACATCGGAAGTAGGGAGGTGGTCAGTTTGTTGACAGTCACTGATCGCTGCCCACAAGCTACGACACCCACACAAACATAAACACAACGAATCATTATGTCGTACCGGACACAACAACGTCGTAACAACGTCTTAGACACGGCGCGTTACTGTGTACGACTTTCATCCACCTGCGTGGGTCGACAAACCCGGACGTAACAATCGTATTGGGGCCTGACCGACCGGCGTCACGCCTCACCGCTAATCTCGCTCCGCTTCGCCTGGTTTGCACCGGAGCCCACGTCTTAGTTACCGCGGCGGCCGCGGCGTGGCGCCTGCGTACGGCGTGTCACCGCAAAGCGAGCGTCTGACGCCGTGGTGTGGCACGCGACCAACTCCGCCTCCTGTCGCGCGCCCGGGGTCGTGACCCTGTCGTCTGCTAACCCCGGCGTCCGCCCGCCTCGTGCGCTGACTAGCCCGGCCCCGAACCGGCAGCCCGCGATGTCGGTTCCACGCCCGCTCGGCTTATCGATCGGCCGTGGCGATCTGCGTGTGCGTGTGTGTGTGTGTGTGTGTGCCCGATGCACACACACACGCGCACATGCACGCACGCACACACACACATGCAAGCAGACATGTACTCACGCACCGATGCGCCGGTTCTGGCTGTATAAACACCGATCGCTAATCCACAGACATAGCGCTAATGTAATTACGTTTGCTACCGTATGCTAATGACGATTGTCAGTTCGTTGTTACCGCTAATCGACACACTGTCACACCCAAACCCCCAGTATTAATCATGTGTGTATGTGTTAAGCATTCTCAGAAAAGCGCCAAAAATATAGGTATGAATGAGCTACTTTACACGCTGGCACGTAATAATGCTATGATAGCTTTCCCAACAGTAACAGCATGGATATGTGTTTATCCAGAAGCTGGCCGCGTTAGTTGCAATATTCGAGTATTCGCCTGTACCGCCCGCTTCGGACAGGGCGATAACACTAACAGTGCACCCAGTGGCGGGTTATTTAGCGGCCGGGGTGGTAGCCGAGTGCAATCACAGATTGTCAAGTTTGCATAAAAACGACTCACTAGAACGCCAGCTGCTCTCAGCACCCCCGATACACGAGTCGCGATTGACCCTCATTAATAGTAAAATATTCCCTGACCGGAATCAATTGTTTACACTCGACGGCGAATCAGCGCGGCCGTGGGCGTGGCCTGGCATGAATGCGCCCGCCGCTGATTGGCCAACTCGAACGGGCACGTGACACGGCCGAGCGTCGCTAAATGGCAGCGCGCTGGCCGCTAGCAAGTCAGACGCCGCTGAAACTTGCGCTGGGCGAACGTGTATAGATAGTACTACGAAATCGTGACGAACCGTGCGTCGCTCGCTCGACTCTCACGCACACTGACACTCACACACGGAGACGAAACGTTGCCCGCCTGGAATGTATTAGCGATGGTTCCGCAGAACAGCAACAACCCCACTGGACCCTCCTCGTCGTCGTTGGCGGCCGCAGGTAAACAGGCCATGTTCGGGTCGATGCAGATCGCGCCGGGCACGTCGACGCCCTACACGGACGCCACCAAGTGCAAGAAGGCGACGAACCACGTGAAGAGGCCGATGAATGCCTTCATGGTCTGGTCGCAGCTCGAGCGCCGAAAGATCTCGGCCGTTCAGCCCGACATGCACAACGCCGAGATTAGCAAGCGGCTCGGCAAGCGCTGGAAGACGCTCTCTGACGACGATCGCCACCCGTTCGTCGAGGAGGCCGAACGACTGCGGCTCCTGCACCTCCAGGAGTACCCCGACTACAAGTACCGGCCGCGCAAGAAGGCGAAGCCGACGAAGGCCGACTCCGGTAAGAGCGCTAAATCGAAATCGTCCAAGTCTTCGGCCACGGCTGACCGTCACCGGTCGGCCGGCCTGGGGGTGGCGTCGCGTGGGGTGGCGAAGCCAACCGTCACCGCCACTCACACGTCGCACCTGAGCCAGGCCGGGGACCGTCTCAAGCTGAAGGTGACGATCGACCGAAAGTTCCGTGACAGTATCAAGGCGAGTCGACACGTACCGATCTCCGTGAGCCAGCTGACGCCGCCGGCCAAGGTGCCGTGCTCGCCCAGCATGGTGTCGCCCGCCACGCCGGAGAGCGCGAGCTTCTATCACGACGACCTGTTCGACCCGGCGTCCGCGACGAGCGTCGTCGGCCCGGGCTCGCCCGTCGACGTCAAACCGTGTCTACCTCCGCAGCAGATGCCGCTGCCGTCGCAGCAAACCCAGACGCCAGTCGACAACAACAGTAACTCTCTCGCCGATCTCGACAATCTCACGGATTTACTCCAACTGCCAACGAACTTCCACCTGGAGCTGAACAATATGGATTTAACCGACGCTGACTTTATCAACCTCGACGGTCTGCCCACCCCTCCGTCTTCCACCCTGCCCTCCGCTGCCGCTCTGCTGGAACAGGGCTCGCACTTCGAGTTCCCGGATTATTCGACACCGGAAGTGACGGAGATGATCTGCGAAGATTGGCTCGGCACGAGTCTAGCGTCGTTCACTGCTGCGCAGTAAATATAGACTTTTGTATTATATATCTATATATTATATATTTATCCATCTTTTGTGAATAGCTATATTTATCTATCGGTGTTGTCGATCGTTGGCGGTGGAGTGGCGATGGAGATCGACCGCTCGGACTGGTCAGCCGCTGTTTTGTATATTTGGACAGAAACGTGAGGCACATTTCCTGTATATATGAAGATATTATTGGTATACGTTGTTACTTAGTCACTCTATGCACTTCGTTAGGCTAGTCTGACTAGCCGAGTTTGCCAGCAGCCACTGGGAACGATGATGGCCCGTAGGTAACATTTCGTACGTAGTTGGAGAGCGAGAGAGAGAGAGTTGGTTTATATTACGAATATATCATATTTTAATGCCATTTTTCTACAAAAAACAGTTCAAAAATAGCGGGAACGGACCCGAAACGGGGCGAACAGTGTACATAGCTCAAACGTTTGTGTGAAATATATAATTGTATATTTTCCGCCCGCGCAAACAGACAGTGGGGTGGGGTGTGGCGCGGGAGGGGGAGGGTTAATCTGCACGGACTGACGTGTGTGCATTTGTACTGGAAACGGCCGAATGTTGCAAATTTGTGCAAGGATGATATTGTCGAAATGAATTTCCACGGCGGTAATAGCAAATTTGTACATTCATAGCGTTTTATAGGGTGAAGGAAGGGCGGACCCGTTGCTGGGGCGTGGGGGGCGGTTTTTTAACGACCGAAAACAATGCATAATTGATCAGCTCGTTCAATGTCACACAAACCAGATATTGTATATTTTTTTGACATTTTTTATAACAGAATGTTCTTAGCAGTTGTTTACAAAGAAACGGTATAGACAGGTCGTCTATATATACACACACGTGTGACAGTGACGTCATCGTCGGCATCTCAGCCAAGAGATGGCACAGTTAACTTATGTGGTGACTAGTGTGAATTTAGGACGTGTAGTAGGGAATATATTACGTATTATGTATATACACAACGACCCCTGAATGTATGTATATATATATATATAATATATACATTCATCGGTCGTATGGACGCAATAGCTTTATATAATAATATACGACTGTCTGTCGCTAAAAACACGACATCTTATTTTAGCACATCTCAGTCACTCCACTTTATCATTGTGATTGGAATATATGCTTATTATTATATTTAAATATTTGTACAGCACTGTACACTCAATTGATACTAGTGAAAACAGTAAAGGTTCGCTAACTTTAACCTGCTTGTTTGCGTTTGTATTCATGGGAGAGGGGTACGTAGTTGTAGTCGGGTGTCGGAGGCGCCTTCCGGTTTAAGCGATCGTCTGCTTGATCGGCCGTTGCTGTCTCTGGGCATGTCGTCTAAATATATTCATAGTTGCCGCCAAAAGCGCCGAGAGTCGCATTCGTTTCACGCACTGTCGCCTGCGTCCGTCGTTCCCGCGTCTCCCAAACAACCGGTTGACCCCATTCGCGCTGCGTTCCTACCACTCATATACGCGCTCGTTTCCCGCCACGGCAACGAGACGACGCCCCCCCCCCCCTTGCCAGCTGTTTGTTCTGCCGTTGCTGCTTCCGGGCCTGCGTTGCATGCGTGTGTGTGTGGTTGTGTGTGTGCTATATTTAAATTTCAAGTCGGTTTGAATGTTCGAAGGCGTTGTCGTTGCCGTGTGGCTAGCCCGCGGTGTCGACCCGAGGTGCTGTGAGTGTGACGGCGTCCTGCCTCGACTGGCCCCGCCAAAGCTGCACTTAAGTCTTAATGCCGAGTTTGGTGACCTGCGATGACTACACCATGCCAACTACGCAGTTAGCAGCGGCTTAAAGAAGTCGACGCACTCGACCGTGACCCCGTCCACTGTGCCGCCTCGCGAGCCGTGTATCGCCTTAATCAACATCATTCTTTGGTCGGGGGCATTGCAGGGGATTGACCGGGGGTCTGGATTACGCAGTCATCGACGTAATTGCAATCGGCGTTAACCCTTTCATTCCGGTGTGGCCGCCGGACAGCGGGGCATGGCGTTAACGAGTGGTCAGCAGTAACCACGGGAGGGGTGAAGTCGACCCTGGGGCACATAATCACTGCACTCACGTACCCCCGTATGCATCTCCCAATAACTGCCCCATCCCCCCATACACACGCACACGCACACACATACTCCTGGCGTCGCGCTCGTTCCGTTATAGGCCCTTATGACAACAATCCAGCGCCCGGCGTGACGTTACGTAAGGCGGCCCCACTAGTCAGGCTTTAGTGGACAGAGGTGGCCAGTGGCGTCGGGTCGGTCGCGAAGCACTCGGGCGGGCGGGTTATGAACTCTGAGAACTAGGTCACGACGGGGTAGCGTTAACGACGGGTTTGAGCAGCAGACGACGGGACGCGACCATACAAGTTTTCGCGCGCTAAAGTGTGGGGCAACTGGGGGGGGGGGTACGACGCGAATTAACTGCGACTGACCCCGATGGGGAAGTTCGACCACGTCCGGCGTAACATCGGTACACACGAAATGTAAATGAGACGGCGTGAAAGCGCCGATGGTTCACGTTGCGTTCACGCGGGCACGTAATCGTCGGGCGACGCTTTTAGGTCGGCTTTCGTTCCACCCAGGCGTTATCGCTTCCCGAAATACATCCGTCCCACTACACGACACTGCCTCGGGATTAATCCCACGGACTGTACTGTGATAGGAACAACGAATGAGAGACCCACGGCGAGATTTTAAATGTTCGCAACTGTACTGATTTATCATAACATAGTAGATATTTGTAACCAATACATTGGCTGACTATCAAGTATGTTCATCTTTATGTACCGATCTGTTAACGCCGAGCTGAAGAGGTTCAGTAATGCTGGTATGCGGTACCCGTTACAACGCCGTTGCCAGGGGCTGTAGACGGACGCGACAGACAGTAACAGGCGACGTCAACAAATCACGGTCTGTGACACGCCGGTGACACATGTAGCCGGGTGACACGGCCCCGGAGACTCACGTACGTGTCAAGGGGGGTGTCCCGCTTAAGGGGTAGTTTTAACACGAGTTCCGCTTTTTTACGGCAGCCGCAACGATTTCGAACATACTAGCAAAGTCCCTCCACGATATGAACTCCACCGCGTGCGCGAGAAAGGTTTGGCGTCTCACTCAAACGTCGCAACATATATCTAAATAAAGCGGCATAAACAGATTATTTATAGGCCCGGTATCCACATGAAACAAACCGGTGCATGGTGCGAGTTACTCCGTTTGGTAAACGTCACTTCCGCCCACGTCTACACGCGAGAACCGGGCAGACCACGGTGGCAATCGAAACACACAAACAACGTCGTTGCACAACCCGTACGGAAACACGTCGACTGCGGTCAGTCAGTCGTACACTGGGCGGGTTCCGCCTAAACGGCAATTTCGAGTCTGCGGTGTTTTTAGCGTGTTTACATTGACATACGCGAGGTGAGTAGTTGATATACGCACTCATTCGCGCCGTCTTAAGACACCTGTCACGCGCGCGCCCCGCCCCGCCCCATGCATCAATACGGCTATCCGGACACCGCGGCCTAATTAGTACGTTCATTTATCCACGTCAACGGGTGAACGCGTCCGACCGTCCGGCACCGACCCGCATCACTGATGCACCGGACACCAAGAGACACCCCACATCCGGCCGGCGAAACCCGACGCGCGGGGTCTCACCCCGATCGGAACCGCGCGCGCGCGTACGCATTCAGAGGTGATTAAGCGCCGCCCCCCGCGCGCACGATATGATATGGTTTATTATGAATATGTAGACTGGTGGCGTGACGACCGCGCCGAGTCGGACTGACGGCGTGACGACCGACAGATGAGAGAGAGAGCGCCCGCCGATAACGCGTCCCGCGCGTAATTAATGGATCCGCACGTGTTTACGTGTAGCGTAGAACACAGCACGTCAGACATCTGGGCCCCGGGCCGACTCGGAGCGGGCTGCGTGCGTGCGTATGTCGGGTATGCGTGACTCGTGACTGTTTCCGTCTAGCCCGTCGTTATCATCAACGATATTAGCGTACGCCGTATCCGTAGGAATCATTCTAATCCGTAGAAATCATTTCAATCTACATATTAAAATGATTTCTACGGATACCGTCGAATTCGCATTACGGTCACCTCGGTAAAGCAGCCACATTGCAATATACAATCGAACCTTGCTATGCGGATACGTCAGACAGCCATGTCGTAATTACAGTCACCCTGTAATTACATTATTACAGTCACCCTGTGATACTTCGAAAATGTTTCCGTAAACGGTACAAAATTGGTCATATGAATTAATAAGGTCACCTTGGTATTCAGGTCACTTTTATCCAGTTCAGAGAATTACATTAATAGCGAGGTTCGGTGTAGCTCGTTTTAAAAGGTCCGCATATTAAATTCCATCTGTCCATCTACCCGTCCGTCCGCACGCGATTCCCTACGACACCCCACCCCCTTCCATCTTCCCTGGCCTCGCCGCTGTGATCCCCCCACCCCACCCCCGCAGTGATCCGTGGACCACTAGCCACAGTGACACCCGCAGTGATCCGTGGTCCACTGGCCGCAGTGACCCGCCACTCCTACAGTTCTACGAAGCGAGTGACGAGTCGATTACGACGTAGACAAGTATAGCAGATAAATAGAATCAACACGAACCCCTCGATCAAAATATCAGTTTCACATCAACCGTCGTTTTCAAAATATTCCCGTCACGAGAGACGCCACCGCCCGACGGACGAGAGGCGACGTGAACTGCCGGAGCGAGAGTTGAAACGGCGAGAGTTTGTCCGAGATCCCGGTCGTACAAAGTCTAGGGCCTGCTACTTGAAATGGTGCAATTTGGGCATGCACTGGATGAGTTGGCGATGTAACCCAAACCCGCCTAGTCGCCAGGCGTCGCTCTAAACCACCTGCGTAGATTTAACCCATTTGGCCCCAGTTTAGTAAGTAGACCGTAGAACTCTCGCCGTTTCAACAGGTATCGCCAAGTCATCGCCGTGTGTCCGGTGTCCACCACGCCTTCGGACTGTCCATCCAACCCCCCGCAGAGAATACACAATGTTTGGCGCTATGGTGACATTACAATTTAGGGGGACCACGTGGGGGGTCAACGTGTAGGGGGCTAGATTTTCAGAGTTCTTGCCGTTACGACTTGCCTACCGACTATTTGTCTGCTGCCGACGCTTGGATCCTACCGAGTCATATTGGGCCACACCGAATCAACCCCAGGCCACACCGAGTCACCCGGGCCACAGTGGACCATGTCATGTGACCCGGATCAGAGTGGGCCACGCAAAGTGACCCATCATGTCTCCGGCCCCTGTTCAGCGGATGTCGTCAGGCCGGTAAGTAAACTTCTTTTTGTACAGAAACCGGAAATCCCATTTACAGGTAATCCTAAATTTACACCTCCGCCTATATTTATTATTTCAACGAAGTAAACATCGGCATCGTCTATCAACTGGACCACGGTTTCTACGAAAAATTGTACCAAAATATGTGAATCACTTCCCTAGTAATTGTCCCCGAATCTGTCAAATCACGTCCGAAACCGACGTCCGTTCGACCACAGTCATTGCCTTCATCCCACGCCACGGTCATCCGTCTCTGTGTCGTTAGATGTCGTACAATACGTTTGTTTTTATTTGTGGTTTATATTTGTGGTTTTACGTAGTTCTTCACACTTTAAACGAAAGAAACGTTAGCTTTATGTCGTCAAATGTTTATAAGAGGATCGAAATAAGTATGTTGCAGATGGGCCGTGGATGTTTGTTTTAGCGACTGACAGCGATTGGAGAGAGAGAAACCTTCAGTCGACTCCCAAGCGTGTGACATACGTACGTTAATTTGTGGTACGTGCGCGTATACTACAAACGTGTGTGTGTAGTACGTATGTGAGCGTATATTACGAATCTGTGTGTGGTATGTACGTGCACGTATATTACAAACGTGTGTAGTATGAATATGCGCGTATATTACAAACGTGCGTGTAGTTTGTACGTGCGCGTATGTGACAAACGTGTGTGTAGTATGTACGTGTGCATATATTATAAACCTGCTATGTACGTGCGCGTATGTTACGAACGTACGTGTAGTATGTATGTGCGCAAATATTACGTACATGTGTGTAATTATGTACGTGTATAAAACGTACGCATATAAGCATAGTAGACCTACGTTCATAAGTAGTACGTACGCACGCATATAATACGAGTGTGTACGTGCTTATTATGTACGCATGTGTTACGTATGTGTGTTATACGAACGCGTTTTGTTTGATACGTACACGTGTGTTACGAACGTGTACAGCATGTGCACGTGTGGTACTTACGTGTGTGGTACATGTGTGTAGTAGATGCGTGTATCGTATGTGGTGATGACGTACGCGTGTTGTACGTGCACGTGTTCAATGAACGTGTGTTGAGTGAATCGTTCACATGTAGTTCATGACTACACATGTATCCGTTCTGTTACGTACACGTGTGCACGAATGACACGTACGTGTATGACACGTGTACCCTGGTCCCAGTACGTACACGTGTTGTACGTATGCATATTATACGCCTGTAGTTCGAATGCGTGGTGTGCGTGTACAATTGGTACGTGTATAGACGGGAGGCACGCACGAGTGTGTTACATCCGTAACACATACACGTATAATACGAACACTTTCCGTAAGTGGATGCGTGACACGTACACATTTAGTACGAATGCGTGTGATACACACGCACGTGATATATATATATATATATATATATATATATATATATATATGTGTGTGTGTGTGTGTGTGTGTGTGTGTGTGTGTGTGTGTGTGTGTGTGTGTGTGTGTGTGTGTGTGGTGCGTACGCGAGTGAAATGTACGTGTTTAGTACGTTCGCGTTTGACATATACACGAGTGTTACGCGCGTATACGTGTGTTATCGTCGTATGTCACCACATATATGTTGTACGTACGTGTGATACATGTACGTGTGTGATGTGTAGTACTGAGTATGAGTATGTATCAGTTTGATACGTCTGCGTGTGATATGTTTGTGTGTGATACGTACGTGTGTGACATGTATGTATGTTATATGTACGTGTATGATTGTGTATATATCTGATGCGTCTGCGTATGATGTGTGAATCTCATCTATATGATACGTACGTGTGTGATACGCACGCATGTGATACGTACGTGTGTGATATGTACGCATGTGACACGTACGCGTGTTATACGTGCGTACGTGATTTAATGCATACGCGATATGTCTGCGTGTGACACGTACATGTGTGACACGCATGCTATGATTGTTGGCATAGGCCGACCCGGGTCCCCTGCCAATTCCGACGATGCGACCATCGCCAAGAACCAGTCACGAGGCACAGACTTGGTCAGCCCGACCTGGCCGGAAATGGCTGGAATCACTTACGAAACCACTCAGCGCCGAAACCCCTTTAATTAATACTGTATCTGTTGCGCGCGCCCTGATAACGATCGCTCGCCACACTAATAATGCTCGGCAAAAGCGTGCGTCGATATCGCGTCGACCGAGATAGATAACGACAGGGGTGACTACGGCAGAGACTGGGTGACTAGACTGTCGGGGGTGCTGCACATTGTCGCGAGCCGGGCTGCGGCTTTATATTGAGCGATCAAAAGGTGAGCGTGGCTACCGCCGTCTGACTCGGCCGATGGCCCGATACCTGACGGGTCTGCCGGGCCGCGGAGGGCGGCTGACTCCCGGTCTCCCGCCCGTAGACTGGCCGGGGTCTCTCGTCGGGTGTGTGTCTGTGTTCAACTTACAACACGCGTCTGGGTTTGTTCCGTGATGACTTCTGCCAGGAATTCAGTCCAGTGCGATCATCTATGATGTATTCACAAACAACAATTTGTTTGAACTTCCGTTCTCTGTTATTGCCGACTGGAAGGCAGGCAGGCAGGAATGTCCGCAGGTTGTCTGTGGACGGTCAATGATGTTGTGTGCGTGTGCGTGTGTGCGTGCGTGTGTGGGGGCGCGCGCGTGCGTGTGCGTGCCCGCGTGCGCGTGTATGTGTTCGTGTGCGTGTGTGTGCGCGCGCATTTGTATGCGACTGCGTGTGTGCGTGTGTGCGTGTGTGCGTGTGTGCGTGTGTGCGTGTGTGCGTGTGTGCGTGTGTGCGTTCGTCCGTCCGTCCGTGCGTGCGCGCGCGTGCGTGCGTGCGTGCGTGCGTGCGTGCGTGCGTGCGTGTATATTCATATGTGTCTTCACGTTCTCACAAATAACATTCTGCTATCGCAGGTTGTTACATAGCTAGCCGAACAAAAAACATTCCGTATCCGATGTACGCCCAGGATAGAGTTTTCTTTGTGAACATAAAACATACATGTCTTACATAGCGTCGACACATGACGCTACCGACCCAAAACCCCTATCGCGTCACCTAGCGCCGTTGTCACTAGCGCCACTGCCACGATAGCGCCGTTGTCGCTAACTTCACCGACACCATTGACAGCATGTAAGTGACAAACCATTTCTCTTGCCGACATTGACAGCCCAATTGATGCGACACGCTATAAAAGTCAGCTGATTCTCCCGTCTGAGTAAGGGCGGGTGTCAGTGAATGGGCGGGGGTAACTGCGCCCGTATCGACGAGATTTATCTCGCGTGTTTGTCGAATGAAAGATATTTGTGTGCGCCGGAAGTCATATATTATCCGGCGATTGACTGCAATACAAACACAAACTCTAGGCTAATTTGTACCTGGTCTGATCCGCCCGCTGTAAGTTACCCCCATTGTCAGGGTGGCCCGGGGGTCTTTGTGAGGATGCCCCAATAGCCACGGGCGCTTCCTCGTTGTCTTTACAATTCGGCGCAGGGGGCACTAAGAGGTTCCCGAGATAGAGGGGCTAAGAGGTTCCCAAGACAGGGGCACTAAGAGAAGAAAAACTTAGGAGGTTCCCGAGACGGCGGCACTAAGAGGTTCCCAAGACATCTACTGACGCTTAAAAAACACTTGGAGCAAAATGGTTCTGCTAGAGGGTAAATATTTCCGATTTATTCAAAACACGAACAGCATACCCTACCTTTATGCTTCCTTGCCACAGACACGGGACTCCGGCTGATACCTTAATACTTTACACAAATTCACAAACATATTTTTATTTTGCCGTTAAACAAAAATGCAAAGACAGCCACGCTACGGACCTCGTTCCCAGATCCCTCCACAGAGTTCATGCAGACACTGTCCCGAATTAACCAAGATACGATCTAGAGCTACGTCCGTTCTCCAGCTTCAGTCAGCATTTGATCGGTGTGTCTGCAGTCAATATAAACCGTTTTGAATCTGCCGTTCATCATTGAAACTACCTGTGTAATTAGGGGGGTGGACAGCTCTGTATAGCCCAGCGGTTGTGACCATTGGTCAGTCAGTCACTCGACACGACTTGTAGATGTCGGCAATGTTTGTATTATATGCTACACACGTGGTACACGGCTTAATGTACCGACAATTGGCGCGCGTCCTTTTGTAGGTATTCGGTCGACACTGGTGGTCCCGTCACGTCGTTACGGGCTGTTGTCCTGCGGTATCGCCACCGGTCACTCGAACTGACCAGCGGCCGGACGCCGACTGGACACCGCGACCTGGCGTGTCGGCATGTTGTTGGCAACCCGCCGGTCG
This sequence comes from Oasisia sp. SBJ-2009, assembly GCA_964017155.1. Taxonomy (NCBI): domain Eukaryota; kingdom Metazoa; phylum Annelida; class Polychaeta; order Sabellida; family Siboglinidae; genus Oasisia; species Oasisia sp. SBJ-2009. Next base: position 50,676,321 of record OZ024863.1, on the reverse strand, counting down.
CGACATCTGTTGGCCGACTGCCTCAAAATTCGAGCAATGTCCATACAGTGCTGGACATTGCATATCGGGCTGGACCAACGACAGGATTCTAACTGCCAATCCACTACACAGTTAAACCTGCACAATAAACCAAATAAATTTGAAAATATTTCATATTTATTTAAACTGTCACAATTGCATAATTCGTATATTCTAATAAAACACAATACTATGGTTATAAAATCTCTGACTTCTTCACTTAGTTACAACGATACAGCTCAGCCATCATCCTTGCCCGGACACAGGTCCGCCAACAGTCCGGATACCAATCCGCCGTCAGCGCGGACACAACTCCACCGCCGTCAGTTCGGGAACAAGTCCGCGCTGCGCGATCGAAGAACGTTCGTGCGGTCGTCACCTATGACGTCATACGGCGTGTACGTGGACCTTGAGCTGTCAACGACGTCGTTACAAGTTGACGGGCGGCGCGCGTCTTTATTTCCCGAGGTTGTCGATGCGTTCTCTGCGACGCACGCATCGCAATCAGGCGGTCGGCCGTGGTGTGTGAGTTGACGACAACACACGCGCCAACTTTGATGTGTCCGAGCGTCCACGCCCTCTGTTGTCTCGCCTCGTGTTCGGTCCCACGCGTCACTCTTGGCGGCGTTGTTTTCGCCTGTGTGACCGCCATACAGAGCCACAAACACGCCGAGTTGGATGTTTTCGCCGAAGCGCAGCGTGAACTTTATTGTACGATTTGTCGGCTGCGAGAAAAATCCGCCGCATAAATTAGCGGGACACTACATTTGCCGTCCATGTCGTCCGTCCGCTCTCAGCCGTTCCGAGACAAGACAAGACGTTTACTTACCACGGGCGGTGTCTTTGGTTTGGTCGGACACGGAACAAAATGGTAATAGATGATGTTGCGTGCCGTGACAATCACCTGTTTGGGTTGTATTCGGGTTATTTCTGTTGAGGTGTTGATGGTGTGCCATTTAAATTGCTGTTGTTTTTGTCGATACTGTTTCTAACGTCTAGGTGTTGTTTACACGGCGATTGCGAGGTCTACGACACAGACGGGCCTGGTTCGTGACGAGAGACGGTCCTCGCTAGCTTAGTGCCCTTGAGGCGGTTTGCGCTGCCCCGTCAGCGCCCCGTCAATGGAATGCCTCTTTCATCCGACTTCAAAAGAAACCAGGGTCTTGTGATGCTTTTAATTTGTCTGTCTCCGTCTTTCGCCGTCGCGGGTTTTTCGACAGTTGCTGCCGTAATTCGACCGGGGTGGCTGCCCCGACTGGGGCGCCGGGTTGAAGGGGTGGACCATGAAACGACATCGCCGACTGGGGTTGAGGGGAGTTCCAGGCCCGGGGGTGGTTATTACGAACGCTTACGTTAGTGCACGCCTGTGAACGTCGCGCCACAATAGCTGCTGGGTTCGGGAGGGACCAATTAGTGGGAGATAGGACACTGTTGGGACGCTATCGACGGCTTCTTGGCTTTCCCCGCGTCTGATGTCGGTGTGTCTCGGGTTATATCCGCGTGTGTTCGCCTTCAGAGTTGTAATCTACCTCGACGTGGTATCGGCGACATGTTTGACCTCGTTGTGGAGATGGAGTCGATGACATGATTGGCTGGCCTCGTTGTGGAATCAGTGACACAATTGGTTGACCTCGTTTTGTATTGAGTGACACAATTAGGTAAATTCGTTGTGGAGTCGATGACCTCGTTAAAGAAGCACTTACGACCCTGGCCAATTTGTGGCCTATATATTATAATTACGAGACATTAAAATGCTGTCTTGGAAGAATGTAAATGGAGTAGGCCCCTAATGTTTGATCCAGATCTGCACATAAAAGCGTTCACACGAATCAATTACCATGAGATCATTTACCTATTTACCAAACAGTCACTGACCGGGAACAATCATGGTTATTTGAAGCTAGTGCCCCACTACAGTGAGTGGGCTGACATCGTCAGGTGTGTACCCCAAGGCTCTATTCTGGGCCCTCTTCTTATCAATGTCTTTATTAATTATATTCTCACTTTTTGGATAAGTCGTCTCTCACAATCTATACTGACGATAACACCATGTCTTATATGTTTATTCAAACCTGGAAAAACACCGTTCTTCCATACAACAATGGTTCAATATCAACCAACTGAAGCCCCCGGATTTGGAAGTGTCCCAACTCATTTATAAAAAAGTGGAAACTACAGCGAATTCGTTTACGTTTTATATCTTGTTGTTTTGCACTTGTTTGTCGGAAAATAACTCAGATGAGCTACTAATATTAAACAATTCCACATGTGAACCGACGATAAGTAAAGCTTCTCACAGCTGGCATCTTCTTGTAACTTGGTTATATCTTCTTTTATTTTATACCTTGTACCTTGTCCTACTCACTGTGGCTTCCAGTACGCTCTAAAACGACAAACGGGACTGAATCAAAAGACTCCAGCGTCGTCTCATTGGGCAGTCCCCGCCCCGCCCGCTTATACCTACAATACGAACTTTATGCACCATTAATAACACGCCGATTTTTTGTCCGCTTTAGATGTGACGTCATTCGGCTCGGTGCTTCGCGACAGGTACGAGCGGTCCCATATATTGCACACGTCACCGTAGCTATACTGCTTTGGGCTTCGTCTGCGCAAAGGCCAACTCGTCGCGTCGTTAATGCGACCATTACTGGTCCAACCCAACATTTGCAGCAAAGGACAACGAAAGAATAATTACAGCCAATCTGCGCGAATCTGCGCCGCGAATCGATAGGAAAGAGGCGTAGTATTTCAGCCGCGTGGCAGGCTGCTATCGGCGTCTAGGGTTGCGACGACCGACAACCCTAGATATTGCGGTCTACGTCAATGTCGACACGGGGGTGTCTCGTGACAGGGTGACAACAAACACCCCCTTTTGGGTACCCCGTTTGTTCGGGGATACGCCGACTTGTAAACACATAGATCAACTCGGGGTTTTTTTGCGTTTCGTCGAATGAACGTTCAGGTGTGCATCTATTGCGCGACGTTATACAATTCAGCACGTAATTGTCGTAAAGCCTCCAGCCAAACGGTCGGGTTCACCACAGATACAACTAAGTGGGAATATTACGTAATAACGCGCAATGAATGTCACGCTGTAAACGTAAGCTCACCACTCTCCCCCGATTATGGGTCTACCTTTATATGACCCCAGTGAAACCCCAAATGTAACCCTATTCCGAGGCAGTGTAATTGTGTGACCCAGTGTGAACCCGAGTTGCCGACAACTCAATCGAACCGAACCGAACCGAACCGAACCGCGCCGCCTTCGCCGAAGACACCGGCCGCTGGAGCCCGCATCAGGCCGGGTCGACGGTCGAACTCTGCGCACTCGGGTAGCTCAGCTCGTCTTATACGGGTTTTTATTGTAGCAAATACGTTAACCTGAAGTGACTACCTTATAACTCAAGAACACACAAACATTACAAGTGTCCACATAAGTTTTTATTTTATTTATAGTAGTATGTGGGTGCGCGCGTGTGTGGGTGTTGTGTGTATGTATGTGTATATGTGTATATGTATATATGTATATATGTATATATGTATATATGTATATATGTATATATGTATATATGTATA